>JAINVK010000345.1:0-80638 GCA_030068075.1 Paguma larvata | reverse complement strand
CCTAGTGCCTATCACTCTGTTACAACAATTATCAGCCTTGCCCATCCTGTTTCATCTGTGCCTTCCTTTTTTCTTTTTGCTGGGGTAGTTAGCAGGTCACTTCATGTGCAGATACTTCAGTATGTACTTCTCACTGATAACTGACCATGCTATGACCGCATCTAACAAAATGAACAGTCATCCCAGTGATGAATATTATCTGAATCTCAGTCTAACTTCAAATCCACCATTAAATATGTGGACCCATGCTCCAAGGGTGAATGGAGGCCACGTGGCAGGGGCAGTTCTGTGCTATAGCTTCGGAGCCACCAGAGAGTGATAGGTTGTGTCTTTGGGGGAGTTATTTTGCTTTATGGGGCCTCAGTTTCCTCCTATGCCAGAGAAACTTACCTCTTCCAATGCTGTTGGGAGGATTGAATGAGAGTATATGTGTACAGTACTGGGTGTGCAGTGGGGACTCAGTGATCATGACGGTTCCAGAGGAAACAAATTCAGAGAGTGACTTGTCCAAGGTCACACAGCTCAGAATTGTGAGTCTGGGATGGAAGCATAGGTCTTCTAAGTGCGCTAGGATGTCTATTCATCCCCATTCTGATGCTGCCCCTGCTCACTACCACCCCACCCTACATATGGAAATGACATTGGGGGTGACTTCAACAGGTCCCTGTATTTCTTGACAATCAGTGGGTCAGTCATGGTGGCACAGGCTGATCAGATGATGGGATGCAGCAGACCTAGCTCCAAGATACCTAGAACAAGACCCCTTCCCTCCCTGGGCCTCAGTTTCACCATCTATATGAGGAGGGTGCTGACCTCTGCTTGACGTCCATGATACCAGTTCTGCTTTGTTCCCACCAGGGTTAGTAACCCTGGGAATGTGGGAGATATTTGAGATTGAAGGGAGGATTCACAGCAGTCCAAGCCCCCAGGCTATAAGACAGTGGGGGTGAGGGGAAGGGGGAGAGAGAACATCCTGTATTGGTGAACAGAAATGGGGTGGCTCGCTCAGTATAACTGAAGCTCCTGCCTCTTCCTGGGTATGTAGGTCTCTGAAAACTGTCCTGTGACTTGCAGATTATAAGTAGCACATAGATGAGATACAAAATTCCACTAAAGTAATGGATAGAACTAGATAGAAGATCAGCAAGGAAACAGAAGACATGGAAAACACTCATCACCAACCAGGCCTAAAAGACATTATTGTCTTTTTTTTTTTAAGTTATTTATTTATTTTGAGAGGAGAGAGAGAGTGAGGGAGGAGAGATAGAGAGGGGAGAGAGAATAACCAAGCAGGCTCTGTGATGTCAGTACAGAGCCTGACGTGAGGTTTAATCCCATGAACCATGAGATCATGATCTGAGCTGAAATCAAGAGTCAGATGCTGGGGGGTGCCTGGGTGGCTCAGTTGGTTAAGCATCTCACCTAGACTCTGGTCTGCACTGACAGTGTGGAGCCTGCTTGGGATTCTCTCTCTCTCTCTCTCTCTCTCTCAGAAATAAATAAATAAACTTGAGAAAAAATAAGAGTCAGACGCTTCACCGACTAAACCACCCCGGCACCCCAACGCTATTTTTTAATAGTGATCTACTAGAATATTCTACTTGCCAACTACCGAGTACACATTTCCAAATGCTCATGGAATGTTTTCCAGGAAAGAGCATATCTTAGGCCACAAATCAAGTCTCAATAAGTTTATAAAGATTGAAATCATATAAAGTATGTTCTTGTACAACAGTGGAATAAAGTTAGAAATCAAGAACAAAAGGAAATTTGGAAAATTCCCAAATATGTGGAAATTAAACAATGCACTCCTAGATAACCAATGGATGGATCAAAGAAGAAATCACAAGGGATAGGAAAAAATACTTTGAGATGAACGAAAACAAAAACATAACATTACAAAGTTTACGAGATGCAGGAAAAGCAGTCCCCAGAGGGAAATTTGTAGCTGTAAACACTTACATTAAAATAGATCTCAAATCAATGACCTAACCCTACACCCTATCAGAAAAAGAAGAGCAAAACCAAACCCAGAACAAGCAGAAGGATGGAAATAAAATATTGGAGAGGCAATAAATGAAAGAGGGAATTTAAAAAATGGAGAAAATCAACAAAACTGAAACTTGGTTCTCTGAAAAGATCAAGAAAAAAAGTGAGAAGACCCCGATTATTAAAATCAGGAATGGAGGCGGAGACATTACTACTGACCTTATGGAAGTAAGAATTATAACATTTTTTTGCTAGAGAGGTTGAAAAGAAGCTCCACAACTTTTCTAAAGCTGTGGAGAAAACAACCAGGAATGGTTACCAGTAGTTGCTTGCCTTCAGGGGACACGTGTGGGGAGAAAGGGCATTTGCCTTTCATTGTAAGCCCTTCTAGGTATTTTTGGTTTTATTGTAAAGTATAACATATGTACGGAAAAGTGAATAGAAAGAGAAGCAGAATTCTAGAACATTGCCAACTGCTCCTAGGCCCCCCACACCCCCCTTCGCCCCTCCTCCCCAAAGGATAGCCACCATTCTGACTTTTTTTTTTAAGTTTATTTATTATCTTTAGAGGGAGAGAGTGGAAGAGGGGGCAGAGGAGGGAGAGAGAGAGAATCCCAAGCAGGCACTGCACTGGCAGCACAGAACCCTTTCACGGGCTCGAACCCAAGAACCGTGAGATCTTGACCTGAGCCAAAACCAAGAGTCTGGCAGTTAACCGACTGAGCCACCCAGGCACCCCACTGCCATGCTGACTTTCATGGAGAGTACTTCCTTGCTTTCCTTGGTAGTTTTGCCATCTCCTAACACTACAGTTTGGTTTAGTTCATGCTTTGGGCTTTATATAAATCAAACCATACAGCAGATCCTCTTTTGGGTCTGGCTTCTTGCATTTAACATTACGTGTGTGAGATCCACCACGTTGTTGCATGCATGTGCGTCCATTTTCTTTGCTGTGTTGTATTCCATTTTATGCATGCACCACAATTTACATGTCCGTTCAACTACTAATGGAATGGGCTTCTTGGAAGAACCATGTAAATGAAAATAAATCAATAAAAATATTTTCAATAAAATACACATTAAAAATGGAACTCCGCCAACGTGAGTTTGATTTCATTTCTAAGACTCTCCGTTTCTTTTTCTGCTCTAATGAGTCAGGAGGCCAGTGTGGGAACCTGAGAAAACAGGCCACTTAGGCAGGAGCCCAGAGGGATGAGGTCTGAGAGATCTCAGAGCAAACCCTGCTCCCCAATTTTCCGCTTCAGATGTGGGGAAGGTCACACAGATGCAGCAAAGATCACTCAGCCCCTTCCCCCCAAGGTCTGCAGCTTCCCGGCGTACCTAGAGTGCGTGTCCAGGCAGCTGGGCAGGAGCATGCCCACATGTGGGCACGCAAGCACATCCTGGACCTGGCAGCGCCTGTAGGCACCTGACCAGCGGGCGAGGTCTGTGCATGGAGTACTTGGTGGAAGAGGAGGAGGAGGAGGAGGAGGGGGGAAAAATCCCTCATTTCTGAAGAAATGTCCCAGATTAGATTTGTAAATCAAAAACCAATATATAACATGCAAGAATTGATCTGTTTTATATTCCTCAGTTACATTTTTGTGAAGCACATTTAGAAGATTTAGAACGTATTTGCGCCTGCTGGTTGGGCCATTATATGCTTGAGTTCATACATCTATTTGTGAGGCTATAAAACAGGCATCGACTACCATGTAAATTGTGTTCTCCACAATAAATTATATGCATACTTGCAAAAATACATAACTGCCGTGGCTGGGCCAACACGGCCAGAATACTAATGAGGGCAAAAGTTGCTTTGTCCCTCTCCTCCGGCCTAATTTAGCCTCTACATCAAAAATTATGTAGGAAAAATCACTTTATCCTCTCACTGAGAAATAAAATAGCACTCACGGGCACCCTCATCTCTTCCCACCCCCTTCCTTTTAACCGAACACTACCATTTTCGTGCTAATTTTAGCTGCTCCAGGTTTACCGGGAAGAAACCTGGCTGAACCGAAGCCGGGGAGGCTCTGGGCTTTCTGCATGCACGAGAGGGCTGTTGGAGCTGGCACACGCGTGTGCACACACATCTACACATGTGCGCACGCACATATGCACATTCTCTCTTTGCAGTTTGAACTGGCTCATGCCATGAGGGCATGTTGGCGCCATGTGGATACACCCACGCGCGAACGCGGAGATTTGCCCCAGACACGCATGCGCCGACACTCCATGAGTGTTCGCCCACGTGCGACGTATCCATTCCCTCTCCCTGGTACGGGCTTGTGCGTGTAGAGAGATAAGCCAGGAAAAATCAATCCAGTCCGGCTGAATTCGATTCAATTCAGTGTAGTCCGGCAAATGTTGATTGAGCACCTACTACACACCATGAACTGTATTTGGCACTGGGAATATTGAAATTAAAAAAAAAAAAAAAGACAAGCCCTCAGGTCACAGTTTAGGAGAGTAAGGCAGCCTTTCCAGCAAAGGCAGCAAGTCAGTGTGGCAAGGGCTGCCGCACACGTAGGGAGCCTTTGTGCGCCCACAAGCACTCACACCCTGGTTAGTAGCCACACGTGCTCCAATACTCACATGGACACATACACACATCTCTGCACGCACACAAACACGACCCACATAGGTTTATAGCCACCTTCCCACTCTTAGTGCTGTGTGCTGATACCTGCCTGGCCTCTGTCTTCTCTGAGAGCCTGAGTTAACTCCATGCCCTGTCTGGCTTGCCGAGTTCTTTGGGTTTGGCTGCAGTCTACACTGGAAACAGCTCCTTCCAGTGCTAGGTTGGCTAGCATTGGTCCCGCTTCTCCCAGAGGCCTCGCCCAAGGCTCCATCCTGCGGGTATTCTAGCGGGCTACAGAGGAAGGAGAAGACACAAGGCAGATCTTGCTCCCATGATCTCATGCCAGTTGTTGGCTCGTCCTGGGCCTCAGTTTACCTATTTTTAAAATGTGGGCATTGGATAGTCTCTGAGGCCATCAGCCTCCTGATATCTACAGTTTGTTGGTGAAGGTTGGGTCTCTGTCCAGGTAAGAGAGTGGGGAGCAACTACAGAGACAGTCTGAAACTGGAGAAGGCCCAGAACAGCTCCGAGCTCCCAGGGGGCAAGACCGAGGTGGCAGCCTCATGAGAGCATATCTTTGAGAAAAAGAGTGGCAAGATGTGGTGGCAGAGAGAAGTCTTGGCGGGGCTGGGACCCAATGTGACCTGACTCAGGTATTTATAGGTGCCAGACACAGTTCTAGTGGCATTTCATTCTATTGAAGGGTGCCAGTGAGCAGAGGAAGGGACTTCCGAGTGACCCAGTTGGTAGAGCTATCATAATGGGAAAGGGGGTAGAGGCTCCAATGTGTCCAGTTCAAATAATGATCAATGTGATTTCTGTGTGTGTGTGCACGTGTGCACGTGTGCATGTGTGTGCGTGTGCGTGCACGTGTGCACGTGTGCATGTGTGTGCGTGTGTGTGCACGTGTGCATGTGTGTGCACGTGTGCATGTGTGTGCGTGTGTGTGCACGTGTGAGGGTGTGAATCCTCCTTTTGCATTTGTGGTTTCCCTGTAGCCCTTTATCTTATCTACTCCCGTATATCTCATCCTATTTCTTTTTCATACCATACAACTTCTTTTTTATCTTAGCCTGCTCTTTGAGTAGCAAATACTTTCTTTTTAAAAAGTAAATAGTATTTCTATTGTGAAAAGGTACTACACGCACATGATGAAAAATTCAAATTGGTCAAAGGTGTAGAGTGAAACGGAGGTCTTTCCACCTGCCCTGATGCCCCAGTTTCATAGTCATCCAGGTGCCCCCTCCGGAAACAATCACTGTTATCAATTTTCATGTCTTCTTTCAGAAATATAATGCGTAGGCAAGCATATCTCTCTATCATTTATATCATCCATCTATCCATCTGTCTATCATCTCTCTCTCTCAACCCTTTTAACACAATGAGGGCATACTCTGTGACCTAATGGTTACCTCCCCAACCCACTCCTCAACTCAACGACATAGCTTAGAAACTGTGTCTAAGTTTTCCATCACGCAGCGTCCAGCAACAGAATGCATTATGAGGTCCCCAGCAATGGCGATGTGGGAGCACAGGCTAGGTGACCACTTAGAGAAAGGAAACGAGAGAGCAGAGTCCCTTGACTGGGCGAGTGAGGTTAGCCTCATGCCCTTTAGGGCTCTATCGTCAACCAGTTTCTTGAATACAAAGAGAACAGCCCTTGGTCTCACTCCATCCTTTCTCCCCCACCCCTCCCAGTGTCCCCCGCCCTGACCCTGCAAGCTGGCCACGGTCGCCAGTGCCTCGAGCTGCCCAACCAGGATTTCCGGCCCTCCTGTAATTGACAAGAACCCCCCCAGAGATAGCCTCTCTGTGCCAGCCACATGCCACTAAACTCCAAATTAAGAGGCCCAGCTGAGATTTCGGTCTTATTCCACCCATACCCCTGGGGCCAATCCTCTCTCATTTCAGGAGGGGAATGGAACTACAAGTTTGGTTTTGGGAAGGGGGGCGAAGGGGGCTCACTACCAAAGCTGGTGCCTCTATGCTCCAGAGAGATGTGCGTGTCCTACCATGCAGCTTAAGACTTCTCCAAAACACCGTCCCCCCCCAAATCCAATAAAATTGCAAATTTCACTGTATTTCACAATATCCTAAATAAACATGAACAGCATGCGTTTCTCTTCCTTGCATCAAATATTAATCTGCCCGTGGCCAGCGCCCGTTCCCCCGCGTGTATGCGCACGCTGGGTAAACACCGGGGAGATTGTGATGCCAGACCTTCCCTTCTCTTCCCCAAGTCGAGAGCAGGACAAATTTTTCTCCTAATTACACCTGCCACTGTTTGCCTTCTAATACTGTAAATCCTCCATCACATAGTTTTTCAGATTCGGGATTAGGTTCTCTTCCTGTCGTACAAATGATTGGAGGGAGCAGGGATAGGGGAATAGGTTGGGGGCAGTGTGGGCTCTGTGGCATCGCTTTTCATGATTTCTCCATGGGGGGAGTCCCCAGTTTGGGCAGGGGCCGTGTTCCTGGGCTCCTGACCCTCTGCAGGGTGCAAAGGAGATTTCAAGGGAGAGGGCAGAGGAGAGAATGGAGAAAAGACGCCTGCTCAGGTGTGCAGAACCTGCTTACCTGAGCTTTATTAGCTCCCTAGTTGCCCCCAAATCCCAGGCATAATAAAAATCCCATCACAAAGGGAGAGGATGAAGGAGAAGTGCCCAGGGCAGGGGCCAGCACATAGTAGGCCATCAATAAACCATAGTTCCCACCCCATTTGCTCTATCTCCTGGCTGAAGCCATCATCCAATGGCTTAGCCCTCTCCAATGAAGCCATTGTCCTGCTGCACCCCGCCTCTGGTTTCGTTCCTGAGCCTGGGCTGGTTTGATAGAGTGACCTCCCATGTATCTGTGTGTCTGGAGCACTCAAGGTGTGCAAATGACACCCAAATCATTCTTGTGGGGCTTTGGCATAAGCAGTATCACTGACTGCTTCTATCTGATGAGGTGGTGTAGGTAACAGCTTTGCCCTTCTTATTCTACTTGGTTCCTAGAGGCCCTTCTGCCTCTAGGGGGACCCTGGCCTATCAGCTAAGGAGAGGACCCCACCCTCTGGGGCTGGAGGCCTAGAGCTGGGCTAAGGAATGCTCAGATCTACCCTGGTCAAGTTTCCAGTCTTCCAAAGCTCCTCTGGAGTTGTTCTTGAAGCCTTCTCTCAGAGTCAGCTTTTCAGCTTGAATAATAACTGTCCCTGGCCCTGTCCCCTCCCCATACATTTCACCTTCAGAGGGCTGGGAGAAATTTCCCTAATTAATTAACTCCTCTGCAGCCTGCCCTCCATGTCATTGGGTGATTAATTGTCACTGTGCCTTTAAATCCAGAGGCGGAGGGAAGGTGGGTTGAGTTGGCAGTGGTGGATGCCAGAAGCGGGCATGCTAGGTGAGGGCCAGCCTCAGGCCATTTCCTGGGGTTGGAGGATCCCTACCTCCACCCCCATTCCTGTCCTTGCCCAGGGCCTGATAGGCCCCACAGCCAGACCACAAAGGCATCCATCAATAATCAATCAATGAGTCTCAAATATGAGACTGTGAGATCTGGGGCATTCTGGGGGAGTCGGGGTAGCTGGCGCATATCCTAAAGGCTGCAAAACAGGGTAGCAGTTCAGGGCGTGGGTTTTGGTGTCAGAAAGTTACAGTCCTGACTCTCCAGCTTTCCAGCCGTGTGATCATGGGCAGGTCACTTTGCCTTCCTGAGCCCCAGTGATCTCAGCTATAAAGTGGGGGCTGGTAATAGGACCTACCTCCCAGGAGATCTGGGAGGCCGAAACAAGAGTAATGTGCGTGGAACTCTTAGCATGGTGCAGGGTATACAGCCAGTACTCAATAATGGCATGATTGTTGAATCGTGCTGCCACTGCTGTATCATGAAGGTACTGTAAGGTCATTCTGGTCACCCCCAGTGCCCAGCTAAGACCTTCCAACCCCAACTAGCACCGCCCCAGGCCTCCCACCCCCACAGGGACATCTCTGTGTGGAGTCACCTGGCCTAATCCCAGCCACAGCACTCAAACGGCTGCACGACCCTGGGCAAGGCACTTACTTTCCTATGTCTTCATTTCCTGACCCAGAAAACGGGGATAAAGCTAACCCTATCTTCGTATGCGCAAGGCACTGGGACACAAATAGAGAAGTTCCTCCAAAAAGTTCCACAGCAGGAAAGACAGACAGGAAACAAGTCATTGCAAATACGGTATGAGCTGTGACAGGGGAGCCTGGCATTTGGCAAGCAGGCAGGCGATGGCATCGAGGGCCCGGAGTGCAAAAGGAGACGGCTCAGCAAACCTGTTCCATTCTCCAGCCTTCCCCTTCCTGTCAGGGCCTTACTTTTTAGACTCGGCTCCTTTTTACCCGAAAGCCCCCATTTCTGTTCTTTCTGCTGAACCGGCAAGGTCTGGAAAGAGGGGCAAAAGGTGAATCACTCCGGGCGCCCCTCTTCCCCTCAGCTTTACACCATCACCCTGCCTCCATCACCCACGTTAGCTAACATTTATTGTTTATTGTTGCCAGGCTCTGGGCAGGTGTTTGAAACAGCGCCATTTGACAGTCAAGGAGACTGAACCAGAACCTAAGGGAGACAGAGGGATAAATCCAGCATGATTAGCCTGGAGCTGCGGAAACCAAGACTTGGGAATGTGGGTGTGGCCAAAGAAGGGTGGTCCAAGCGGGAGAGGCAAGTGACCAGGCAAAATCCGGCTGAGACCTTGTGGTTTTTCAAGTGTATTCACTTCGTTCACTCCTTTAACGAAGCTTCATTGACCTTGATCTCTGTTGCCCGCCGGCAAGCCCAGCCCCCATCTCCTCTCATGGCTCCACCCCTGAGGGCTCAGCAAGCCCCGCCCCTGTGGACGGCAGAAACGCAGCGAGCAGTGGGAGCTACGGAAGGGTGAGTGTTCTTTGGGTGTGGAGAGGACGGGTGCCTGGGGCTCCGAGCAGACCCAGAGGGATCCATGAGATCTTCTAAGGCAGCCCCCGCACTTAGCAATGAGAAAGTGTGTAAGGAGGGGTGTAGAGGGGACAGGAACTTGCTTGAGGTCACATGAGTTCTTGGTACTAGAACCCAGACCCCTGGGCCAGGGTTTTCCGTAACAGAATCCCCAGTGGGAATGTGTAGAGGGGAAGGGGAAAGGGAACTATGGGAAACAGCATTTCAGGGGAGCAGGGGCAACGGTATTCAGGAAGCGAAGATGCCAGAAGTTACCCAAGCACAGGGTGAATCCAACAGGGTTTGGAGCAGACCTACCACACTTTTCTCCCTTTTTCAAGCTGTGTGACTCTGGGCAAGTTACTTCACCTTTCTCAGCATCAGTCCCCTAAGTGGGCAGTGCTCAGCGCACAGAAAGGCTAAGACAAATGGCAGGTTTTTTGTTTTTTGGGGTTTTTTCTTTCCTTTTTCTCCCTCTACTTGCCCCTTCCCTGGGAGCTTCATCCTCATGCCTGGTTCCTGGTAGATTCATTTATTGTTTGACAGAAGACTGAATAGGTACAAGGAACTGTTCTCAGCCCTGGGGATAAGAAGTGAACAAAAATGACTGCCCTCCAGGAGCTTACACTCTAGTGGAGGGAGAAAGACAGTAAGCCACATCAGGTGGTGATAAATGCTATGGAGAAAAAGAAAGAGGAAAGAGGGCACAAAGGGTACTGTGGAAGTGGGTTCAATTTAAAATAGGGTAGTCAAGGAGGGCTTCACGGAAGAGGTAACATCTAAGCAAAGATCTGATCTCCGTGAGCTGCATGGAGTTCTGGGAGAAGAGACTTCTGGCCAGAGGGAAGAGCTGTACAAAAGCCCTGAGGCCAATTTGGGTGCATTTAAGGGAGGCAGGGAGGCCGGTGAAGTGAGTGGAATGAGAGAAGGGGAGGATGGTGTGACAGGACGTCCGAGAGGGGAGGGCCAGGGAGCAGATAAAATGGTCCTGGTGGGTCATCGCAAGGACTTTGAGGGAAGTCAGGAGCCATCCAGGATTTGAGCGCAGGGGGAATTTGATCTGACTCTGACTTAATGAGGTCCCTCTGGCAGCTGGGTTGACCGTAGGCAGTAGGGGGACAAAAACGGAAGCCAGATGCCCTTGTGGAGGGTGATGAGGCCAGAAGGGCATTGGGGCAGGGTGGTTACAGCGAGACCGGGAAAGAGGTGGAGGGTATCAAGGTACCTGGGCAGGAGTTGGGGGGGGGCGCGGATACAGAGGGAACTGAGTTTCGAGGTGTGAGGAATGGGGCTGCGGACGTGAGAGGTGGGTCTGGCAGCAGGGGAGGTGCTTGATAGGTACTGGGGACGGTAGGTCTTCGGGGTGTGACTGGCTGCATGACGAGCGTGTTTGTCCCTGGCACAGTGCCTGGACTCATAGTGCTCAGTAAATACTTGTTGAATGGGTGAGTGAGTGATTACGTGAATGGGTGGCAGGAGTGATGAATCTTGGCGGTTTTGCTTTTGTTTTTTAATGTTTTTTTTTTTGAGAGAGAGTGAGAGAGAGCGAGAGAGTGAGAGAGCGAGAGAGCGAGAGCGAGAGCGAGAGAGAGAGAGAGAGAGAGAGAGTAGCAAGTAGCGGGGAGGAGGGGCAGAGAGAGAAAGAGGAAGAGAGGCTCTGTGCTGATAGCAAAGAGTCCGATGTGGGGCTCAAACTCATGAACTGAGATCATGACCTGAGCTGACGTCCAATGATTAACCACCTGAGCCACCCAAGCGCCCCTTGCTTTTATTTTAGAACTGTTGCATTTGAGATCCTGGAGGGGCATTCAAATAGGGATGGCAGTGAGTGTCCCTGGGTGTTGAGGACGAAGGAGGCCAAGCCGTGAATGGGCCACTGGGGAGGTGAGTGGGGTAGAGAGGGGGACTCCTTCCTACTCTAGCAAAGCACCTCCCACCCTTGCTTCCTCATTCCAGAGGAGACTGAGTGAGGGTAGGGGGACATGCTCTTTGGTGGGGATACCGTTTAAAGCTCCCTGATGCCAGCCTGATCAGGATTTTCTTCTCCCTTTGGGGCACTCAGTGAGGTGCTCCGTGCCTATGAAGGGGATTCAGGTCCAACATGCTGGAGATGGTGTCCCCACTGGGCAACTGTCCTCAGCCTGAGTGAGCTGAGGGTCTGAACTCACCCTGAGAGGGTCCAGATGTCCAGCCTCATCCTTGCTAATTAGCGCAATTAATTAACAAATGGCTTTGTGGCTCTGGGAGTCCTGGACTCCTTTGGCGTACTCGATCAGGGG
Source organism: Paguma larvata (assembly GCA_030068075.1). Classification (NCBI taxonomy): domain Eukaryota; kingdom Metazoa; phylum Chordata; class Mammalia; order Carnivora; family Viverridae; genus Paguma; species Paguma larvata. Next base: position 68,866 of record JAINVK010000345.1, on the reverse strand, counting down.
GCAGCACTGAAACAAGTGGTGGGGGCCTATGAGGGGTGGCAAAGGAGACAGGACTCCAGGCTGACCCTGCCCTGGACAGAGAGCACCCCCTCCCTGAGTGATTGCAGTGGTCTCTCTCTCTCTCTCTCTCTCTCTCCTGTCCTGCTGGGCCCAGGAGAGCTACAGCTGGGAAAAGGTGGGACCCAGGGTGCCTAGATGGGGGGGGGGGGGGCGTGCAGCCAAGCCCCACTGGAGGAGACCCAGGTTCTACAACAGAGCTGTGGAAGGAGCAGAAAACATGGCCTTGCCTGTTCCAGGTAGGTGGAGGAGACGTGGGCGCTGTCAGGAGGATCCCCCGGGGCTGACAGGGAGACGCAGCCTCTGGCAGGAGGTCTCCCTGATCTCATGTGGGAGACGGACCCTGTCCTGGGAGAGTTCTCTGGTCTGATGGTGGAGCCACTGCTGCTGCCCTGGGAGAGCTCCTAGTCTGATGGGGGAGACACAGCCGCTGGTCCAGTGGGGGGATGAAATAGAGCCCTTTGGGCAATGCAGGATAAGTGCCCAAGGACGATGTTCAGAGAAAGGGGAGCAGGCCAGGTCCTGGGAGAAGCGGCCGCTCTGCTGCCCTCGTAGACAGGGGTTAGGACACAGGAGCCAGTTTTCAGTCAGGGTGCCCTTGGCACCTCCTGGGGCCAGCGATTTGCACACTGAATTGGGATATGGGCAGGCTGGCATAGAGCAGAGCCCTTGTGTGAAGGAGAACATGGCCGAGGCTGGGCAGAGACCTGGTAGGCAGCAGCCTTGGGGGTCAACCAGAGATGGCGGGGACCTGTTCGAGGACGCCTGCCACCCAGCCCATGGGGATGGGGGCCGGAGAGGTGGAGGGCTGGCTCAAAAGGTGGACTCAGAAGAAATGGAGGATACTCCTGGAGAATGCTGTCGTGACCAGCTGGCCTTGGGCAGGAGAGAGAGGGTGGCCAGGGAGAATGAGCCTGGAGGGAGGCATTCGGCAGGAGGTGATGAATCTTTTCAATTGACCATTTGTTCTAACTTTTAGAACTACCCAGTTTGAGGTCTGGGAGGAGCATTCGAATAGAGATGATGGGTCACTAGGAGGGTGGCTGAGGAAGGAGGTCAGACAGAGGTCGGGATTCAACACGTGTGAAGAAGTAAGCCTCTGTTCCTCAAAGTGTGGGCCCCGGACCAGTGGCAGCACCTCAGCTGCTCACAACTGCGGACTCGCAGGCCCTGCCCTGGTCAGTTGGTCACGATTTGCCTCCAAACAGGATCCTCCAGGGATCCTCGTACACACTGAAGTTTCAGCAGCCACGCTCCAGGTGCAATTATTAGTCCCCGAATTTCAAGGTTGAGGAAACAGGCTCAGAAGTCGGGAAAAGATGATGCATTGGCTGGTGGTGCGGGGAGTTTTGGTGCCTGACCTCAATGAGGCCCTCACAAGGCGTAAGGTCTCCAGGGGGAAGAAGTGCAGTTGCGTGCCAGCGAATGTTTAACAGCTGGCTTTCTGGGGAAGGAAAGCCCTGACTTGTAGCATTCACTCATTTCCATGGTGTAAATACTCCCACTGTGGCGGGCTTGGGGCTGCCAAGGTGAGGTCACTGGACATGGACTTGGAAAGAGATGAGCGCCATTGGCCCTTGGGGGAGGGGCTGACTCCGACGTGTGCACATTTCTCTTCTTGGCCTGGGAAAAATATCAGACAAAACAGGACCAACCCCTCTGCCACCGACCTTAACCTCTGCCCACCTACTCCTTCTAAGTGTGGCCAGGTGGCCAGAAAGGCCGATGGACAGATGGCACCGTGCTAGTGCTTCTGCATGCTGTTGGCCCTAGTTGCTGTACATAGAGTGTCCTCTTCTCAGGGACGGGATCAGCGATATGGTGGCCTCTGCCCCCTGTCTTCGCTGAGTGTCACCCCCAACTAGCCTGCATTCCAGCAAGTTCTATCCGGGGCATGAGCCTCTGGAGTGTGGAGCCTCGGCGGCCATCAGAGGCTGGACCTGCCTACTTTACTCAGATCACCGCGTGGGAGCGTCATGAACAAGCAGCCCAGCGCCAGCTGTGGCCTGTTTATCCCACGCCTCCTGAACCCCCTGGTCTGGGCTGCCACTCCCTCTTTTCTGGAAAGCTGTGAGTGATGGAGAGCCTGGGCAGACAGTCCGATGCTCTGGGTTCTACTCTTAACCCTTGCTCCTGCTTCACAGTGACCCTGGGAACTCATCTGTGCCCTCTACACATTTGTGCAACATGCCTTTGCGTTCACAGAGTTGCATGGGAGTGAGTGTGTAGGTGTGTCACAGAGTGTGTGGATAAGTGTGCATATGTGCGTGAGTGTATACTGGGGGAGAGCAGCATCATAGTGGGATAGGTTGACGTCTGTCTGTCCACTTGTAGGACTCCCACCTCTCCCTTCCCACGCTGTGGTCCCTGCAGGCACTCCACAAAAGATTTGTGGGGGTTTTGGAGCTGACCCAGCCCCTGGCTGTCCTCTCACTGAGGGCCAGGACCCCCTCTCAGCCCCCAGTGGGTGGCCCTGGCCCCTTTCAGCAGGCTGGTGCCCACAACCGGGTGCTGGATTAGCGGATGAGTGATACAATGGGCACATATGGCCCCGAGTGCCGGGCGCGGCCCAGGGCCCCTCACTCAGCGCCACTAGGATTAGACCTAATGAATTGGAAGGAGTTAACAATGCTTCAGGGCCCAGCAGAGGCCCAGGAGGCCTGCTCAGGCCCTGCGCTGTGGCCGCCTTTCGCCACTGAGGTGTAATCCGCTTTGAAATCAAAGGTGGTACAAAGTATGAATTTAAATTTGACATTTACAGCTCCGGTGAGATGACGTATTCTGGAAAGGTCTCTTCTTTAAGGGGGCTGGGATGGGGAGAGAGGAAGGAGTGGAGAAGAGCGAGGCCATCTGCTCTCAGAGGAAGCCCAGGCTGGCCCAGTCCGAGCCAACTTTCCCCCATGCCTTGGGCTGGGAGAGGGGGTGGGGGGACTTGGGGACAGCTGGAAAGAAGGAGAGTGGGGAGTACAATTCGTTCTCCCACCGTTAATTCAAAGGGTCCACCCAGTGCGGGCTCCCTTGGTCTTAGAGCAGTCCCAAGAAGACCTTTAAAGCAGAATTCTTGCCCAAAGAGATACTTGGCCTGATTCGTTTTCCAGTTAGATTTTTTTTTAAGTTTTAAAAAATTATGGTAAAATATATACAACGTAAAATTTGCCATTGTGACCATTTTTTAAGTGCACAAGTCAGTGGCATTAAAGCCACAATGTTGCACAACCATCACCACTATTTCCAAAACTTCTACATCGCCCCAAGCAGAAGCCATGCACCCTTTAAGTTACTTCCCATTTTCCCCTCTCTGCAGCCCCCCACCCCGTCACCTCTGCTCTACTTCCTGTCTCTATGCATTTGCCCGTTCTCGATATTTCATAGAAGTGGAATTGGACAATAGTTTTCCTTTCGTGACTGGCTTCTTTCACTCAGCCTAATGTCTTCAAGATTCATCCATGTTGTAGCATGAATCAGAACTTCATTCCTTTTTATGGCTGAATAACGTTCTGTTGCGTGTGCATCCCACATTGTGTTTATTCAATCGTTTGTTGGTGAACCCTTTCACACTTTCAGCTAGTGTGAATAATGCCACAGTGAACATTGGCATACGAGTTTCTGTTTGAGTCCCTGGTTTCACGAGTGGAATTGTTGGAATTCACATATGAGAGAGATCGCATATGCCTGCTGGGGGTAGGATGCAGTGGGGTGTGTGGGGGGGAGAGAGAGGGGGGGGGGGGGAGAGAATCTTAAGCAAGCTCCGTGCCCAGTGCAGAGCGCAACATGGGGCTGGATCCCACGATGCTGAGATCATGACCTGAGCAGAATTCAGGAGTCAGAAGCTCAACTGCCTTGACCACCCAGGCGCCCCTATGTTTAACTTTTTGAAGAACCTCCATACTATTTTCCACAGCGGTTGTGCCATTTTATGTTCCCACCAGCAATGCATAAAGGTTCCATTCGTCTTTGACAACATTTATTTTGGGTTTGTGTTAAATTATAACTGTCTTACTGGGGGTGAAATGGTATCTCCATTTCCCTGATGACTAATGATGTTGAAGATCTTTTCATATGCTTATTTTCCACTCGTAGCTCTTGTTTGGAATCTGACCCCATTTTAAAGATAAAGAAGTTGAGGTTCTAAACTCCCTAGTGTGGTTGGCATTCTAGGCCCCAGCCCCTTCAGGCTCTCTACCCTCATAACCCCAGCAGTCCCCAGATACCGCTGAAACTCTGCTGAGCTCTGGGCTGGATGGAAGGAAAAGGTGGGGGATGTCTACTGGGTGCCAGCACTGGGCTGGACTCTTTCTCTCTGGCCTGAGTCCCCTTCCTTCCATGTCCCACCGTGATGACTTCCAACTCAGGTCAGACAGCATCTCCTCTGGGCAGAACTCCTTCTCCCCTGGGTTCCCAGAGGAATGCCTGTTTCCAACACTGAGCTCCTCGCAGCAGAAGGTAAGTGTTAGGTTAGGTCTATTTTCAGGGACCGTCTCCAACAACAGGATCCATGCCCCTCCCCCAGGGCCCTCAGCAGGGAGCCCGGGGTCAGGTAAGGTTCCCCCTCTTTATTTTCTCCCACTGCACCACATCTCATTAGCATTTGTTTGGGAGAGGAAGAGGGAATTGGAGAACACCAGTACTTTATCACATTTTTTGAGCACATATGTCGAGATATATGCCCAACTGTATGCCACACCCTATATGCTAAGCCCTTTACGTATATAATTTGTCTCAACATCACAACAACCCCACAAGGTGGGTGTTTTTATTATGTTCTTTTCACAGCAAGATTCGAGTCTTCACAGGTGGGCCCAAGGGGGCCTGTTTCCTGTTGGCCTCACATCTTTGATGGCTGGCCTCCATCTCTCACCCCTAGCCTTCCCTACTCTGGCACAGCCCTCCCGGCTCCCCCTACCATTTCATTCCATGTCTGTTAAGCCCTAGATTCGCTTGGGGCTGATCACCAGGCCTGGCGATAGCAAGTAATATCTGAGCCCTTATCCGAGTATAGGCCTAGGGCTTCCTTAGTTCTTTTTGGCAATAAGGTGGGGGTTATTCTCCCTTTGTTACAGCTGAGGAAACTGAGGCACAGGGAAATTAAGTCACTTGTCTGGTTTTGCACACATAGTGGGGATGGAGGTGGGCCTCAGTGTCAGATCTGTTCTCAAATCCAGAGCTCCTTTCTCTAACCCAGTCCCATCTTGAGATCCAAGAGCTGGTCTCATCAACCTGTAACAGACATTTTAAAACACAGCCCCAGCCTGATGTCACCTTTCCTCCAGCCCTCAATGTTCCCATCCCTAAAGTGGGAAAACGAAAACCTACTGCTCACAGCTGCAGGAAGAAGTTACCATGAATGAAGAGCGTCTAGCACAATGCCTGGCATGTGGTAGGTGCTCCATGATTACTTTCCCTTTGCTCTTTGGGCACATACCACCCTTTTCCTGGGGGGCCTGCGGCAGTGGGAAATGAGAATTTCTGGGTTGGGGGGTGATCCACCGCGTTTGAAGTGACAGTGACAGATGGGTGCGGTGGCTCTCCCAGGCGCCCGGCCAGCCCTGCGGTGCGTGTCCACCAGTCCCCGGACATTTCCTCCCTCCTCCTGGCCACGATGAGGTGTCATTTGCCGCCTGTCCCTTCTCGTCATCGATTTCCAAGTCGTTAATTAACGGGGCTTGTCAGCTGGGAAGATGAATTCTGTCCTCGGCTCTCGGGGCCTTTTGTTTTGGGATTGTAGATGTTAAAGATCTCCCATGATGGAAGGCCGTGGGGTCAGGGGGCGCCGGGCTGCCCAGTGGGGGTGGCAGACAGGGAGAGGAGCCTGTGGGCCTGGCTGGGCTCCGCTGGCCTGGGACAGACCCCCAGCGCCCCCTCACAGTGGCCTCTCTGGCTCGGCTCTCTGGGGTTGGAGTGGGAAGGACAGGGGAGTTCTTCTGTCACCCAAAACTTCATTCTGGGAGAAGCTGCCCTGTGCCAAATGGTGTAGATTTGGCTGTGCCCGGGATGGGGACTGGCTGGAGGCGGGTACAGACCCTACTCAGTCTGATGGGAAGACAGTGTTATCCTTGGGGAGTAGCTAGTTTGATGGAGGAGACATATTGTTGTCTTTGGGGATATCCAGTCTGATGAGGGACTTCTGGCTTGGGAAAGCCCTCAATCTGATGGGGGAGACATAATTCCTATCCTGGGTGAACCCCCAGTCACACGGGAGAGACATAGCTCTACCTTGAGAATTCTGAGTCTGATGGAAAAACACAGACCCTGCCCTGCGGGCGTAAAAAAATATTTGCATTCAAAGAGCTACTCAGAGCTTGAGTCACCTGGGTTTGGATCCTGTTTTCCACTATCCTGAGGCAAACCATTCTCTAGGCAGGCAGGCCCCCTGCCTTCCATGTGTGGTGTGAGGTCTCGGGGGCAAGCAAACTGTTTTTACCAACAGCTGAGTTGAATTCCAGGTGAGCAAAACGGATGCCTCAGAATACAGGCAGATATAAAAGTAAAAGCCACACATTGGTTTTTGATGATAAAAGGAATGGGAATTTAAGAAGAGCTAATAGACCACTGACCAACAGCCCTGGAGCAGCACTCAACATTGAGAAGACTCAGGTTCTCTCCCAAGGAGAGGTGGAGGGCACTGAGGAGTGGTGAGGGGCCGCTCTGCCCCCGGGGTCACCAGGACTGGCTGAATATGGACTGGAGCTCAGGGTTGGCCCTTAGAAGACCCAGTTTGAGCAACAAGATTGCCTCTGTCTTTCTGTGTGGCCTTGGGGGATTTTCTCCTGTCTCTGGGCCTCTGTTTCCCACAAGAGGAAGAGCCCTCTTGTTATGCCCTCTAATGCTCAGGTTGACAGGTGGAACTCAGGCTTCTCGCCAGACTCCTGGGATTTGAGTCCGGCCCTGGTCCCTTACATTGGCCAAGGAGTTCAACCCATTTGAACTTCATTTCTTTCTCTGTAAATTGGGAATTCTTAGGATGGCTGTGTTGGTTAGACACTGTTACTTATAACAGTGCCTGGCTCAATAAATGTAGCCATTGTTATCTGCCCATGAGATGCTACAGACGGAGCCAGGCGCTGTGTTCAGCCCCCTGAGCATTTGCAGAAACTGCAATGGTTACCCCTCCTCTTGACCCCTGGGGCCCTGATATAGGGGACTTCCCTAAGTGTCCACCTGCTACTGGGCACAGGCAGAGGAGTTTCACTAACCCAGACCTTTCAGAATCTCCCCGGCTCCCTGGTTCCTGCTACAGCCTGGTCGGGGCAGTCCTGCTGGGGTGGGAGGTGGGCACATGGAGCCCCAGATGGTGACTTCAGTCTCTGGGTGACTTGGAGAAGGAGCCAAAAAGAGATGTCCTATTGGTGGGGGCTTCAAGAGCCTGTGCCCTTAGGCTGAGGTTAAGAGGGGGCCCTTTGGCTTGGTGACAGCCCGGGGTGGGGTGTGTGTGAGGGGGACGCATAAGCAGCAGCTGCCCACACCTCTGCCTTCCAGATTGGTCCAGGGTGGCAGCCCCATCCTCAGCTTCCCCCCAGGGGAGCAGGAGTGGGCAGTGTAACATGACTTGGGGGCGGGGCTGTGGCTTGGGGAGCCAGCGCAGTGATTGCTATCCCAGGATGTGGGGTAGACTCCAGGGTGCGAGGCAGTGAGGGGTGCCCTTCAGGCTCCCCACCCTTACCTGACCCAGGTCCCCATTTCACAGAACTGATGTCCACAAACGGCACATGGGAGCTATTGGCACAGCAGGGACTAGAATCCAGACCTCTGGGCTCATAATCTGGTGCTCTTTCCACATCATCACCCGGTGAGGGGAGGCCCAGGCTCATTCCCCCAGACACTCCACAGCTTCCTTTCTGTGCGGTCTAGGCCTTGACTTTGAGTGAGTGAATGAATGAAAAAGAAAAAATGAATGCCGTGGTTTTCCCCTCAGCTCTAGCGGGGCTCTTGCTGAAGCCCTCCCCATTTCAGAGCGATCCCCCAATAGCCCCGCTGGACAGACGGCTAGCTAGAGGTCAGGAAGAGTGACTGTGGAATGAGCCTCTGTGGTATGTGATGCTTCCTGGTCCCCGAGGGAGCCGGGTGGGCAAGGCGACTGGGGACCCCAGCGGGGCAGCGGGGGAGCCATGCCTGGAGGGTGTTTGTGGGTGCCGGGGTGCCTGCCCCAGGCCTGGGGTGAGGACTTCCTTCTGTTTGGGCTGCAGGTGCTCACTTCCATCCTGCAAGGCAGCTCTAGAGGCTCCTGCATCTCTCCCTCTGTAAATCAAGAGCTAAGGGGCTGGAATCCGGGAGGAGGAGCCGGGCGGGGCACTGCTGGGGAAATTTACAGCAGTGATTTTCTCCTCCACGTTGGAAGCCCGAGGGGGCTGAAGAAACACTGCTGTGGCTCCTTATAAATATGACCCGCGCCCCTCGCCTGATGCTCCGTTTACCACGCAAGGGCAAGTGTGAGACTAGTGCAGGGAGGATGGAGGGCAGACTTCGGCCAGAACTTCCTGGATACTAGGAGGGTTGGAGTACACAGAAATGGGTGAGTGATGGAGGCTGCTGCACTCAGAGGCTGGGGGATGGATGGGATGGCCCCCTCCTCCGGTTGACAAATATTTAATGGGTGCCTAGCATGTGGCTGGCCCTGTCTGTGCCAGGTGCTGTGGAGCATGATGGATGTGAGCTGAGTGTGCTAGAGCCCAGGGGTGAGTGGGCTTTCGTGGAGTAGCCCCACAAACACATCTTCACTGGTGGTGGTGAGCCTGCCCGCTGATTCCTTACGGCCAGAGGGGATCTGAGGGAATCACTGCCCTCCAGTGTCTGGGCCGGACACTGAGGCCCTGGGAACTGCCTTCCCTGCCCACGGCGACCTCCAATCAAGGTCTTAATTACAGCTGCCTGCGCTGCACTGGCCTCAAGTGGTGACATCTTCATACGGCCCTGGGACTATCAAGTGTGCTGGTCTTTCTAGGCTCTTCCAAACAAGGCTCAGAGACTCCAGCCTTCTGGGGTCAAGACTGGCCAGGCTCGACTGTGGGGATAACCCTGCCCCTCATTTTCTCACCCCTACTTCTCAAAACGCCCAGAGGTGTAGGATAAGGACTCAGGAAAAAGATACTTCTCGAACAGGGTAGGTGAGAGTGGAAGGGAGAGGACCAGGGTCCTCTCCAAGGCGCTCAGAGAATAAGATGCTCAGTAAAGATGCCAGACCTAGAGCCAGCCTAGTGAGGAAGAAGAGCACCAGAGACACCAGGAAGCCTGATTCTTGGCTTGGCAACCTTTCTGCTGTGTAACCTTGAGGAAGTCACTGAGCCTCAGTTTCTCAGTTGTAAAATGGGGTTTAAACACAGCCGACACTCACAGGAAAACTGAATTTGTACGTTGAAAAGTGTGCACATGCAGGCAACATAAGGAGACCAGAGTTAGGGGCACCCGGGTGGCGTCTGACTCTTGATTTTGGCTCAGGTCATGATCTCACAGTTTGTGGGTTCGAGCCCTGCGTCAGTCTCTGCGCTGACAGTATGGAGCCTGCTTGGGATCCTCTCTCTCCCTCTCTCTCTGTGCCTCCCCCACTTGCTCTCTCAAAATAAATAAACATTTAAAAAAGATACGAGATTAATAAAAACAGACTTTGTCAAGTACTTTGGCCTTACCTTATTCTCACCATGACCCAGTGGAACAGACATTATTATTTTAACATTTTGCGGTCCTGGTTCAGAGAAGCTAAGCAATTTACCAGTCTCACAAGTACTGGCAGAGGGGGAGCTGGGGGCTCAGGCATTTACTTCCAATGCCTTAAATCTCCATCAGGCAGTGGGTGGGCAGATGGGTGGGAGGGGGTGCAGCCGGCTGTGACCTCACCCAGAGCCAGGCCAACTAAGGAGTGTAAGGACTGGAACTGTTTGTTTCCAAAGTATTCTACCTACTTTTACTAGCTAATGCATGCACAAAGTACAAAATTCAAAAGTACAAATGGGCAAGAATAGGGAATAAGTCTTCTTCCTACCCCTGCACTTGACCCCAAGTTCTCCTCCTTGGAGGCAACCATTATTGTTTGTTTTATCACATAGCCTTCCAGAGAGCACTTATCTTTGTATATTAGGCACATATGTGTTTGTGTATATATTTATATACATTTTTATAATTTAAATTTTTTGCCAAAAGAGACACATACTAGATACACCTTATTTCTAGGAAGCACTTTTTAAAAATGTTTATTTATTTTTGAGATGGGGAGAGAGAGAGAGAGAGAGAATGAGCTGGGAAGGGACAGAAAAAGGGAGACAGAGAATCCTAAGCAGGCCCGGAACCATCATTGCAGAGCCTGATGCGGGGCTCAAACTCATGAACCATGAGATCATGACCTAAGCCGAAATCAAGAGTCACACACTTAACTGACTGAGCTACCCAGGCACCCCTCTAGGAAGCGTTTTCCTAATAGTCAGAGGTGAGCTCCCCATTACCAGGGGTGTTTGCACAGAAGCTGGGTAACTGCCTGGGATGTTGCAGAAGGCAGCCCAGCATCAGATGGGGCTGGTCTGTGCTTCTCTCCTGAACCTCTATCCCCACATTCTGCAGAGTTGGGTGTCGGGAGATGAAGGGAGCAAGTGGGGGAAGGGGAGAGAAAGAATCCCAAGCAGGCTCCATACTGTCAGTGCAGAGCCCAATGCAGGACTCGAACCCACAAACTGTGAGATGATGACCTGAGGGTGTGAAGGGGGTGATCCATCTCACAGTGAGTCTAGAAAAGTGAGTGAAGACCAGGTGGATGTAAATGACACTGGGGCCAAGCCTGGTGGCGCTTGGGTCTAAGGTGAGGGCAGGCCGGAGAGGTCCAGGACATCCCAGGAGAGAGTCCACCACACCTTGGAGGTGATCAGGAAGGGACAGCAGCATGTGTTCCCTCCACAGCCCTCGTGTTTGTTTGTAAAGGCTTAGGCAGGAATCTGCCCTCGTGATCCTGAGACCTCAGGCTGCAGGGCTCAGAGCTGGCCCTGGGGACAGAGTGAGGGCAACTGGCGTCTGACCTCCTAAACCTGGTGTCTCCACTGATCACCAGGCCAGATAAGAAGCAAGCCACCCGCTGACCTTAGGCCTTGGGGGTCTTGGTGGGGAGGGGTGGTAGTGCTACAGCGAGAGGGACCTGCTCTCAGAACAGGAAGCTCTCAAGAGAACTTCTTGTCCATTATTTCCCAAACTTTGCTCATTTCCATTCCACTTTCATAATGTTGGCCATTTGTGAATTTCCCCTGCATTTATAAGCTTAAAGAGCATACATCTTAAGTACACACCTTGATCAATTTTCGCATGTGTATTTGCCCTGACACCACATGGAACATTTCCAGCACCCAGAAGGCTCCTTCTTGTCCCCTCCCAGTCAGCACCTCCCAAAAGTAACCATAGACTAGTTTTGTCTGTTTTTGAACTCCATAAATAGATTTATCCACTAGGCCCTCTTCCTACTCAACATCTTACTTGTGAGCTCCATTTGTGTTGTTGGGGGAGGCAATAGTCCTTTTTACATGCAGCATAGCATGTGTTAACATGCCACAGTATATTCATCCAGTCTCCTGTGGATAGACTTCTGAGTTTTTTCTGATTTGGGGCTATTTAAAGAGAATGCTGTTGTAAACACTCCTGTACATGTCTTTTGGTGGACACGTGAACATATTTCTGTTGGGTATATCCCTAGGGAGAAAATGTTGGGTCATGGGGTTTCACCCTTGATTACTGTTTACATACAGTATTGTTAGTGGACCCTCTTTTATGTAAAATTCTACAGTGAGCCTACAGAAAAGCATACAGCTTATAAGCGAAAATCTAGATGAACTTTTCACAAAGTGAACACCCATGTGTAACCAGTACCCAGAATGAGAAACGAAACATCAGAACCCCAGAAGCTCCCATGAATGCCCTTATAGCTCAAACCCCCTCCATGGGGAACTGCTCCCCTGACTCCTAACACAATGAATCAGTTTTGTAAAACTTTATAAAATGGAATCACATGGGATAGACTCTTTGGTATTGGCTTCTTGCACTCAACATGTTTGTGAGATTCGTTCAGGTTGTGTGTAATGAGGGTTTGCTCTTTTTCATTGCCAGATAGTATTCCCTTGTGTGGATATGCCACAATAACTTTATCCACTCTTCCATTGGTGAACATTCAGCTGTTACCAACAGTGTTGCTCTGAAGAGTCTTGGGTGAGTCTTGAGTATACACATGTCTCTATTTCTTTTTTCTTTTTTAAGTTTTTATTTATTTTTAAGAGAGAGAAAGGACACATTGCATTGCTGTGGCACATCTGTTATAATTGATCAACCAGTACTGAGGCACTATTATTCACCGAAGCCCACAGTTCATGTTACGATTCACTATTTGTAGTTGTATGGGTTTTGACAAATGCATAATCTCATGTGTTCACCTTCTACAATATTACACAGAATAGTTTTACTGTCCTAAAAATTCTCTGTCCTTTACCTGTTTATCCCTCCCACTCCCCAACCCCTGGCAACTGTTTTTACTGTCTTTATTGTTTCGTCTTTTCCAAAATGTCATACTGTTAATATCATGCAGTATTTAGACTGGCTTCTTTCACTTAACAACATGCATAAGTTTGCTGTGTGTCTTTTCATGGCTTCATAGCTCATTTCTTTTTTTTTTTAAGTTTTTTTTTTTAGTGTTTTTATTTATTTTTGAGACAGAGAGAGACAGAGCACAAGTGGGGGCAGGGCAGAGAGAGAGGGAGACACAGAATCCGAAGCAGGCTCCAGGCTCTGAGCTGTCAGCACAGAGCCCGACGCGGGGCTCGAACTCACAGACCGAGAGATCATGACCTGAGCCGAAGTCGGACGCTCAACCGACTGAGCCACCCAGGCGCCCCTCATTTCTTTTTAACACTGAATAATACTCCATTGTCTGGATGTACCACAGCTTGTTTATCCAGTCATCCTTGGAAAGTCATCTGGTTGCTTCCAAGTTTTGACGGTTAGGAATACAGCTGCTATGTACATTCATGTATGGGGTTTTTTGTGGACGTAAGTTTCCAACTCCTTTCGGTTAATTCCCAGGAGTACGATTGCTGGATTACGTGCTAAGAGCCTGTTTTGTAAAAAAACTGCCAAACTGTCCTCCAAAGTGGCTATACCACTTTGCATTCCCACCAGCAATGAACGAGAGTTCCTGTAGCTCCACATTTAATGTTGTTAATATTTTGGATTTTAGCCATTCTGGTAGGTCATTAATGGCATCTAATTGTTATTGTAACTTGCAGTTCCCTAATGACCTTTGTGGAGCATCTTTTCATATGCTTATTTGCCATCTGTATGTCTTCTCTGATGAGGTGACTGTTCAACTCTTTTGCCTACTTTTTGAGTTGTTTTCTTATTGTTGAATTTTAGGCTTCTTTGTATATTTTGGATATGATTCTTTGGTCCCATATATGTTTTGCAAATATTTTCTCCCATTCTATGGCTTGTATATTCATTCATTCTCTTAAAGTATACTTATTTAAATTTTTTTATGTTCATTATATTTGTGAGAGAGAGACATAGAGAGACAGAGAGCAAGCAGGGGAGGAGCAGAGAGAGAGAGGCAGGCTTCAGGCTCTGAGCTGTCAGCACAGAGCCTGACACAGGGCCTGAACCCATGAGCTGCAAGATCATGACCTGAGCTGAAGTTGGACACTTAGCCGACTGAGCCACCCAGGCGCCCCTAAAATATATTTTTTTAAAGTAAATAAATTTTATATCACAGCAGTAATGAGGAAACCAGAATTATTTGCCATGAAAGAAGGTAACCATGAAAATAAATACAATAGAAAGATAGAAAGCCCCATGTTATTCCATTCTAGCAAGTTCTTCCATCTGCTCCAGAGCTCTGAGACTAAAACTTAATCTCTCCTGTTAAAAAGGGAGCTAATAAGTGGTAGAAGAGTAAAGCTATACTAGCACCAAACTGAGATTTTTTTCCTGGCCAAAATCAGAAAGTTTGAAAAATAATTGAAGGAATAATGTTTTTTATCAGTGTAATGAATGTCATTTAATGCCGATTAATTTATTTCCTAAAATAATCTTTGGGAGTCACTGATACAGTCTACCCCATTGCCCCTGCATCTACCTATCTGGTAATAAAATCCTTTGATATTTCACTCTGTGTGTGCACACCTCCAATGAAAAGGAAATCTCTCCCTTCCAAGACAGCCTGTTTCTTTAGAGCCAGTTCTAGTAGGAAGCCCTTTACTGCATCAAGCCAAAAGTCTCCCTGTAACTTCCCCCCACTGGTACTACCTCTCTATCATAGGGATCCCAGGATTCATTTGCCAAAGGGAGCCATTAACCTCTCAGAGTCTCAGTTTCTTCATCTAAAAACTGGGGAGAATAATACTTTCCAGGGACTTTTTAATGATCGAATGAGATACAGCATGTAAAGTGCTCAACCCTATGCCAGGTCTCCAGGGAGGTGGGAAAAAAGAAACCCTTCTGTTGATTCTACTATGAATTAATTCATAGGAGGAGGTGGGAAGGGGTTAGTATAGTTTGGTCTGGGGTGTCTGAACATCATTGAGAGGAGTCAGGATCTAAAAATCTGGGGAGGCTCTACCAGTAGCTGACTGGGTATGTGTCCTAATAGAATCTTAGGGATAATCTGATACAATCTCTTCATTCCATACTTTAAGAATCTGGAGATTAGAAGGGTGTCTGGGTGGCTCAGTCAGTTAAGCGTCTGACTCTTGTTTCAGCTCAGGTCATGATCTCATGGTTCATGAGTTCGAGCCCCACATCAGGCTCCACACTGACAGCATGGAGCCTACTTGGAATTCGCTCTTTCCCTCTACCTCTGCACTTCCTCTGCTCTCTCTGTAAACAAATAAACTTAAAAAAAAATTAAAAGCATCTAGAGATTAGAGAGGCTGAGAGATTTGTCCAAAGTCACATGATGAGAGGCAGAGCAGAAGTCTATGGGTGTAGGCAGGGGGTTCCCAGTGCTGTATAGAAGGAGTTATGGTCTTGGAGTCCTGAGTCCTACCTATGGGCTATTAAGCTTTATGGATATGTTACTGTGTGACCTTGTAGAAGTGTTTTTCCTTCTATGGCCTCAGTTTCCTTACTTATAAAATGAGACATTGACCTAAATGATTTTTGAGGTTCCTTCCGGCTCTAAAATCCCATGATCAAGGAAGTAGTTTTTGAACTTGAAGGAAGGGTAGGCTCAACTTACCTAAAAGACAAAGGCATCCAGATGGGGAAAACAGTTCCAGCAAAGATTAGGGAATTAACTGGATAGGACATTTGAGGAGGTGACACCCCAAGGCATTTTAAGTGTACAGGAAAGCGTTTAGCACGGTGCCTGACTCAATAAATCCATTTCCCTGAGCAAAACTTTCTATTTCTACAGCTCTATCTCAATCCATTAAATAGAAGATAACATTTTTAAACTAAATTCCATTCTCCTCTTCTTCCAAGGCACATGTTGTAGCTTGGCACATGGTTGCCCAGCTAGAGACCAAATTCTTCAGCCCTCTGGTAGCTTCGTGTGGGAAAATGACAGAGTCCCCGCTAATGGAATGGGATTTGAAAGGATGTATTGCTACTTCTGGGCCTGGCCCTTAAAACTCTGTGGGAGTACTCCTCCCACTTTTATTCCTTCCTGAAGATATTACGTGGACATGTCTGTGACCCAGCATGACTGTGCAGACAGGAGAATCACTAAGAGCTGGTGAAGAAAACTTCACAGAGAGAGCGGGTTCTTGTCTGGCTCTGTGCATCCCTCTTATTCATCCTGTTACATAAGAATGCGACAAACCTTTCTGTGCTCTATGGCAGCTCAGCCTTTTATCAGAACTAACTCAATGTCTCTAGGTGGCTAGAGGCAGAGGGGAAACCAGGTGACTTCTCAGTGTTGAGTTTGAGAGTTCTTGAGCGCCAGCTTGCTGCTCTCATGAGGAGCTCTGTTCTTTGGCCCCTCTCCTTAGGTGATGGTTATAAGCCTATTAAAATGAATAGGAAGTCCCTATCAAAAAAAGAAAAAGAAAGAGAGAAGTCAAACAGTAAGCCAAAGAATTCTATGGTCACAGAGCTGTACGAGGCCTTAGAGATGATATTGTTCACCTGCAGCCCTCCCAGCTGCCACCTCCTCCCCCTTTTCTAGAGGTGGACATCAAGTCTCCAGAAGGTATAGTTCTAGCATAACTAAAATGTTTGAGAGCTGGGGGGAAAGCAGGTAAGTACGCACATGGTGCTGTCCCTGGTCCTGAAACCTCACATACTGGAAATCCTAATTATTTCTCCCACTCTGGAACATTGATTCCTGTTAGTTTTGTTCTAGGAATTCTGAAGGAAGAGAAAAGGGGGTCCAGAAAGGAGGTTGCTGAAAGAGAAGGGTATGGGCACAAAGGGTATAGAGAGTCATAGCTGTGACAGACTGTCAGGGAGAAGAGGAGAGGCTTTTTTTTTTACACGTTTTCAAACAACTACAGTTACCTGGAAAGAAACCAGCCACTACCAACTATAGCCTAAATATAAAATGACTGAAGAGGAATAAGAAATGTGTGTCTCAAGCGATGCAAAGCTGTGCATGTGTCAACATGAGCAAACTAATTCATATAGGCGTGCAGAACACAGAGGGGAGGAGGGATGAGGTTGAATGTAGTTATTCTTTGTTTTTCTTTTCTTGCCTGATGAAAAATTTGCAATTTTTACACTGTCACGGAGCAATCAAAACTGTGATTATGTTTCACAATTTTGACAGCTAGTTTCATGTACTTTAAGTAGCTCTATGGTGTTTTAGACAATTTGAACAATTTGCTCTTCTCTGGGAAGTTAAGGGAGGACTACACGTGCCTCCACTTCCTACTAAACCTGTGTGGACAGAAAGTCATACAGCTGGCATTTTTGAGCAATGCACTGAGTGTGTTGTCCCTAAGAACTCATTTGTTCCTTGTAATGACTCAGGGAGGTAGATACCATTACAGCAGATGAGGAAGCAGAGTGTCAGAGTGATAGGTACCTGGTCTGAGGTCACTAGCTGGTATTCGGTGGGCTGGAATTTGAACCAGGTGGTCTGACTCCCTATCCTGCATTTTCAGCCCTTGGCTAGTCCAGCCCCTGGTATCTTATTTGACAGTAGCAAAACCATACCCAGACTGCCCGATTTCCAGAGTAGACCTTTCCCCACCAACCATCTCTATGTAAGTCCATCATTCAGCTTATTTGCTGAAGGGAGATGCAATGGTAAGGAGTTTTGCAGATCTGCTCTGTGATCCAGGCACAGGGCTGTTCTTGGTGGGAGACATAGAGAGGAGAAAGTAGGCTTCTGTGGAGACCTGTACTCCAGCCCCCCTTCCCCTTTATGCCCCTAGGGAGCTCTGGCCACGGAGGAAGATCCAATTTCCAGGCATGGTTGAAACCGGAGCTGGGCTGCCCCTCCTGCTTGCCCCCTTTGTCCCTCCCCATGTGTGCTGATGTGGAATAGGCCGAGGGCACAAGGGGAAGTATTGTTCCTAGCTCCCAGCAGAGCGTGGAGGAGTTTGTGTAACTTTCCTGGGGGTTAAGAGCAGGTCAGCACAGGTCTGCAGCCCAGGCTACTCTCCCAGCAAAGGGAGCCTTGGGCTAAGTTGGGCAGCCCCGTGGGAACAGCAATGCATACCTGCTGCCCATGCCCTGAAACGGGAGGGCAACTCGAGCTGCTGGGCGTGAAGGTGGAGACCCCAAATCCCCCAGCTTCCCTCCTCCCAGGCTGGACTTTGGGCACAGAGGCAGATCACCGAAGCTAGAACTGACAGGGAGATAGGCAGCCCAATGCCTGCATTTGACATGTAGTCAGACAGAGGCTCAGAGAGGAAAGAAGAGCAAACATGAATCCTATACGTTACTGAGTGCCATTCATTCCCTCATTCAGTTATTCAACAATAACCTGTGGAATGTTAAGTGTGGATGCCATCCTAGGAGGTTTATTATATTTCTTATTCAGATGGCATTCCGGGGAGGAAATAGAGGCTCAGAGAGAGCATGAGATCTTTCCAAGATCACACAGCTAGTTGGGGACAGGTTTGCTCAGTGCCAGCCCTAGACACTCACCCATGCACCAGACTTACAAACATGTATATGTGGTGCAGAGAAAGTCAGATGGAGGAGGGGCCTTAAGAACCTATCTGATTCATTTTCCTGTCTCCTGGCTACTATGACAGAGTCAATTCCACTCAACAATTTATTTGGTGTCTACTCTGGGCAAAGTACTTAATTGATTCTCTTCTTCTGGGAAGATTTCCAGGAACCAAGCTGCCTCCTCCATTGGGAAGTTAGTCCTGATAAAAATCTTTCCTTCTTTAATTTAGGCCATGTTCCCATTTGTCACACACAGGATGTGAACATAGCTTGTGTTTCAAGCAAAGTTTTTCCCCATCACAGGGTGAGTGAAAGCTGGAATAGGATCATGAACGTAGAATTGCAGAGGCTTGTGTGCTCCCCAGCCCCTGGCAGGGTCAGAACTCAACAGAGGTTGGTGGATGGATGAAAATGTACACAGAATTCCACATTTAAGCAGAACTTTGAAAATTTACAGATGTTCATATACATCCTCTCTTTTAGTCCACAAAACAATCCTCAAAGGCAGGCATTTTTTCTCCATTTCACAGATGAAAAAGTGAGGCTCAGAGGGTATATATGGTTTGCTGAGAACTGCAGAGGTCATGAACAGCAGAGTTGGACCTACACCCATGCCTTTTGACTCCTAGTCCAGTGCTGCTTCTGTAATGCCTTGTGATTTAGGTATATGAGTATGGTCCTAGTGGGCAGTGTGGTATAATGATAGTGACAGGTTTGTGTCTGTGGCATTCTTGCAGGGAATGAAATGCTTAGTTGGGCTGGAAGCCCAGTTTCTTCCTCCCCTGGAAGGGGAGTAGAGGTGGAGGAGGGGCCTCTGGTCAGATGTGTTAGGAGGGAGAGTGAGTTCATGGCTTAGGTTAATGATCCCTGCAGCCCACATCACTGGGCGATGGGAACAGGTGGTCAAAACCAGCCTGACCATTCAGGGAATGGGTTGGTTAAGTTAGGAGGAACCAGTTGTGGTACATACTCCCCAACCCCAGGGGGACAGATATGGGGTATCTCATCCCAGTGTCCCCACCTTAATTTCATTGGCATGTATCTGGACCATTACAACTGCCTCCCAACTGGTACCCTGTCCCCAGCCCCATCCAATCTCATGCTTCCTCCTTGCTGCTGGCAGGGTAGCGTTTATACAGCACAGATCTGTTCATGTTACTTCTCTCCAGAGAATCCTTCAATCCCTTCTCCCCAACAGATGCAGAGCCCCAAGCAGGCTGTCATCACTTAGCCCTAACCTACCCTTCTATATTTGATTACAAAACTCCCCTTTTTGTACCTTGTGCCTTCACAGAGGCTTCTTATCCTCACACCTTTGTCTTTGCTATTCCCTTTACCTGGAATGCCCTCCTGCTCATTCTCTGGCCATTGATCTTCCCTTTTTTCTTTTTCCTTTTTTTTTTTAAATTTTTTAATGTTCATTTTTATTTTTGAGAAAGAGGGAGACAGAGCACAAGCAGGGCAGGGTCAGAGAGAGAGGGAGACACAGAATCAGAAGCAGGCTCCAGGCTCTGGGCTGTCAGCACAGAGCCCAATGCAGGGCTCAAACTCATGAATCGCAAGATCATCACCTGGATGGAAATTGGACGCTTAACTGACTGAGCCACCCGGATGCCCTGATCTTTCCTTCTTTTCAACTTGCAACTTAGTTTTTCTTTTGTGACTCTTACCACCTTCCGATTTGTGTTTCTGTGCATATTATCTCCTGCCCTGGACCATGAGCTCCTCAAGTTGTATCTCATTTAGTCCTTCTAGCCCAACCTCACCACCTGAGGAAGGAAGGTCCCTCACCACCTACTTAATGTGGGCTTTGAAAGGGCTTTGTTTCTCCTTGCCTGGAATGGACTCCCTCTGATCCCTTGGATGAATTCCCTGGAGGGAGGTAGAGAGACTCTGAAAACCACAGTGGAAGGAAACGGCCACTAACGTTGACTGATAACAGTGCTGGCCTTGCTGTAGACTGGCCTCATTGGCCAAAATCCCCTGGTGAACATGGCAGACCCTGGGAGGGAGCAGGCTGCCTATAATAGAAGTGAAGGAAGACAGATTAGGCTTTAACTTGTGTAGGCTTGCTGGGTTCCTTTAGTTCCATGTTAACCCTTCATCACACACCATACATGTCTTTTAGGACTTTTGGTCGTCAGTGACAAAAAGCTGTCCTTAAACTGGCTTCAGAAAATAGGGAATTATTGGCTCTCATAATGGAATAGGATTTAGGTATAGGTCTGGCTTCAGGTGCATTTTGATCCAGGGCCCAAGTGACATCGCCAGAATCCATCTCTCAGTCCGGTTGCCCATGGTTGTCTCCATTCTTCAGCTCCATAAGGTGGTAGAAATAGCTGTCCTGGACTAGGACAGACACCAACCCACTACAGTGGAAAGAAGAGAACTTCTCTTTCCCAGAAGCCCCAGCATTTCATCAGCTCTGATTGTTTTAAGTGCTCATCCTTGAATCAGCCACTGTGGCTGGAGGTAAGGGCGAGGAGACACAAGGATTGAATTAACCCAGAGCCCATTCTTGAAGCTGCGGGAGGTGCAGTCCCATCAAACAATCCAGAGGATAGTGACCCAGAGAGAATTTGGGCTTTGGTGTAAGAAGGGTAGTGAGTTTGGCAGCCACCAACAATATCCCCCACCATCCAGCAGAGACTAACTCCCCTCTCATCTGGTTGTGGGCTGCCCAGGTGTGTGTAATCTCTCAGGGGAGGCAGCTCTCATTTGCCAAGGGTGATTCTCCAGAGATGGGGGCAGCTTAGAGCCAATAGCAGCTAGAACTCATGGCAGCCAAGAGGATTTAGACAGAGTGTCCACTACAGGCTCCTTGCCTTAACCTTCAGACCAAATACTTAGTTCTGTTTCCTTGGCAATGACCTGACTCCCTCAGTGACCCCCTCTCCAGGCTAAATCACTTTATACTCCTCTGGTTACTTATAAATGCCTCTCCAAGCTTGGCAGACTCTGAGGGCCTCCTACCTTTGACACTGCCCCCCAGGTGGCCCATGCTCCCACCTGGCCCCTGGAGCAAGAACCAACCAGAGATAGCTGCCCCACACAGGGATGGCCCCTGCTGCAGAAGCAATATTTATAAGGGGCACAATCCCTGGCCTCCTGGTTTCCTCTGCCTCTCTCCTCCCTAATCTGCCCTTCATGCACTTCTTCAGCCTTGGGCTTCCTGGGATATCTCCTGCCCCCTTCCAATAGATGCATTTGAACCTGCATCTAAGATGGACAATTCTGTCAGCCCTTCTGTTCCCCAGCCCTGGATTCTTCACTAAGCAGCTGATCCTCTCTGACAAGAGAGGTTAAAGTTAACTGTCTTGCCAGGAGCCAACTGCTTCTGAAGGGCTTACACCGTGCCTTGTTTGGAGACTTTGCTTACCCAGTTTTAACGGTGGCCACTCCACATAAACTTAAAGAAGAGACAACAAAAGTTTGTAGACATATGACAAAGGGTTAACACTGTAATATACAAAAAGATTTTATAAATCAATAACAAAATATGTGAATTCTGCAATTAAAAAATTGGTCAAAGGGCTTGAGCAGGCAATATTACAAAAGAGGAAGTAGTCAAAATGCATATGAGAAGGTGCTTGACCTCACTTGAAATCAAAGAAATTCAAATTAAAGCAGTGATGAGGAATCATTTTTTGTCCACTTTTCCAATTGGCAAATATCCCAATAAAGGTGTAGTGAAATGGCTGCCCTCGTGCCCTGTCGATGGGACAATGGGAGTATATAGAGATACATTTCTGGAAGGCAATTTAGATGCCCTTGGCAAGCCTTAAAAATGTTCATAACCTTAGAACCCACAATTAGACTTCTTGGAATTTATCCTAAGGAAACACTGGAAGATGTGCCCAAGGATGTATGTGCAGTGATGTTTATCTCACACTATTCATAATAGGAAAAAAAAAAAGGGAGGAGGAATGACATAATGATCCATCAATACAGAACTAATTAAATCAATTATGGTTCATTCATATAATGGAATCTCATGCAGCCATTAAAAATGATGGCGGACATCTGTGTCCACTGATATCAAAAGAGACCCATTATCCATTAAATTAAAAAAAGTTACAAAATATCACGTAGAATGCGCTTTATGCTGAATTTTATGCCTACATTTGCACATAGGCCCAGGAAGATGTCTGGAAGAATGTTCACCAGATATTGGGCAGTAGGAATAGTGGGTTCTGTGGTTTGTGCCTTTGGGTAACCAGCAACCCTCTGGGCTTGCCGCTCACCCCTCTTCTCATTCTGGTGGAATTGATTCACCCCAAGTTCTGAATGACTAGCTGCTCCTTGTATAGGCTCAAGTGGATTGACCACAGGGACCCAAACCAATGTGGATTATTCTGGAGCTCCTGAGAAACACCGTTACGCAATAAAACTTACTGGTATAAAACAACAACCATTTTGTAACAGATTCTTTCATTAGAAATTTGGAGAGTGCACAACTGAAACCACTCATCTGTGCTCCCACAAAGGCTGGGCCCTCAGCTGGGAAGTTGTTGGGGACTTGAACAGCTGGAATCATCTGGAGAGTTCTTCACTCACAGGTCTGACTCCTGGGATGACTTGAAGGCTGAGTTTAGCTGGAACTGTTGACCAGAGCACCTACTTGTGGGCTGCACATGGCTTGGTCTTCTCACAGCATGGCAGCCAGGTTCCAAGGGAGAATGTCTTCAAGAGGCGAGAATCTAGAGAGTATTTCAAGCGATGAAGGCAAAAGCTATAAAGCTGCTTCTGACTTAGCCTCAGAAACCATTTTGGCATCATTTCTGTCACATTCTATTGGTTACAGGGGAGTCATTAAAGCCAGCTCAGAACCATAGGGGAGGGGCATAAGACTCCACCTCTTGATGGGAAAGTGCAAGGTCACATTGCAGAAGGGCATGTGAGATAGGGGATATTGTGGCCTCCTATGGAAAAGACAATCTGCCATCGACTGTCTTTCTTCTCCATTGGACTCAAAGGTAAAAAATGTGAAATTCGGAATAGTTGCAGCCACCTTGGAACCATAAAGAGGAAGCTTGTGTATAAAGGCAGCTTGGAGGAGAGCCAAGGGATGCGGCAGAACAAGAATGGGAGGGGAGAAGGTCCAGAGGGCATCATCTGAAGCCAGCCCCACCCCTGACTCCTTGGCCCCTGGAGCCAATAATCCCCTTATGCTTAAGCCAGTTTGAGCTGGGTTTTCTATCTCTTGTAGAAGAAATAGTCCTAATCAATACAAGGGGATTTTACAAGAATCTTACACCCATTTTTATACTTTTCCACATTGCTTGAATTTTCTACATGAGTCTGTCACATTTTCAGTGTTTTTAAAATTTTAAACAAAGCAGCCATTTGTGAGTCACCGATGGCAATAACCACGACTTTAGTAACCTGACATTTTGATCGCTCTGGAGACTAAAGTCCTTTGCCTACCATTATCTTTTGTTTGTCAGAATGCAGTATCCACACTCCCATCCCAGCATCCCCCACTAATTCATAAGTTTTCTTTACACTTCAAGTTGCTTCCAGCTGGTCTATTCAATACGCAGTCAGCTGGTGGGAAGGGTTCTGGCACAGCATCTTTCCTGGCCCCGGAAGCCCTTGCTCCAGGCAGGACACACACCATTCTGATCAAGGGCCACAGGTGTTAAAATGGAAGTATAATGTGCTGTGGAAAGATATGGAGAAAGAGATGAAAATGGAGATAAAGGAGGCATTCCAGGCATTCCAGGCAGAGGGACCAGCTTGAGCAAAGGCCTGGTAGTGAGACCATATAGGATGTATAGGCTACCATAATACAGACCAATTGATTGCAAATAGGGAGATGATAGGATGAAGTTGGGCTTTAACCTGAAGATAATGGGGAGTCACTGGAGGGATTCAAACAGAGAGATATCATGATCAGATTTTGAGATTGGAGGTTATTTTTTTTTCTATTTCTTAACATTTATTTATTTTTGAAAGACAGAGAGAGACAGAGCATGAACAGGGGAGGGGCAGAGAGGGAGATACAGAACCCAAAGCAGGCTCCAGCCTCTGAGCTGTCAGCACAGAGCCCAATGCTGGGCTCAAACCCATGAACCGTGAGATCATGACCTGAGCCAAAGTCAGACACTTAACCAACTGAGCCACCCAGGCACACCAGAGATTGGAAGTTCTTTTTTTTTTTAAATCTTTTTTTTAATGTTTATTTATTTTTGAGAGACATAGAAACAGAGCGTGAGCAGAGGAAGGGCAGAGAGAGAGGGAGACACAGAATCTGAAGCAGGCTCCAGGCTCTGATGAGCCATCAGCACAGAGCCCAATGTGGGGCTCAAACTCACAGACCGTGAGATCATGACCAGAGCTGAAGTCGGCCGCTTAACCGACTGAGCCACCCAGGTGCCCCAGAAGTTATTTCTGATGATTGTGTGGATAATGGATGAGAGAGACATGAGACCAGCTAAGCAGCTGTAGTAGTCCAGGCGATCAATAGTGAGGGCCTAAGTTGCCTTGCATTTATGTAGCTACTCTGTCTGAGCCCTACCCAAGAGCAAGCTCTCCTCACTGTTTATATCCAGGGCCCATGCTTGGGGAGAGATGTCATTCTGGAATTCTTCAGAGCCATGCTCTCCACTTGGTCAGAGACCCTGTCCTACCAGGCCCCTCTTCTTCAGTTTCCCCACTATATCCAGATCCCGGCTCTAGACAGGGTTATGTGGGAGGCAGGGGGGTGTCCGTATCTCCCCTCATTCAATCCACCTGACTGTGGAATACCCAAATTGAAAGGGAGTCTTCAAATAAGCTAAAATGATAATAATAAATCAAGAACAACCATCATTTACTGCAAGATGGTATAAACACCTGATGTGGAATATCTCATGTAATACTCCCAACAGCCCTGTGAGGCTGACTCCATTGCTGTGTCCACATCGCAGATGAGAAAACTGAGTCTCCGAGTCATTACTGCAATGGCCGCTCGCTCTGGAGGCTCCCATGCGGCATTTCCCGAAGATTCCACCCCCAGCAGCTAGGAGGTCCTTGGTCTTCACAGCTGGAATGCAGCCGCCTGCTTTCTACTGCTGCCCATCTGTCCAAACTCAGCAAAGATGTTTCTTATTCTAGGAAGCCCCCAACAACTTCACTCCCATCACCACCCCTGGCTGGGGGCAGGGTTCCTACTTCCTGCCCTCCCTGCCCCAGCATTCACTTCGCTGACCGTCATGGTTGCTTGGCTATACTAGAAGCCAGTTCCCAGGGTTAAGCAGGCAGTGCTCACTCACCTTGGGGTCCCGGCCTCAGCACAGAGCAGTCTTGCAATAAGAAGTCAGATGTTGTGGTGAGGGGTAGGAGCCTCCCTGCTTCCTCACCTGCTGTGGGGCCTTCTGGCTCTCCAGAGGGATGGGCTACCTCCCCAGGCCCCCCTGAAACCTGCCTCTGCTGCATGAAGGTCTCCCTCAAGTTGTGTGTCTCTAGTCATTGCTACCAGCCCCCCTCCCCCCCCCTTCACTTTTGCAAATAAGGATCCAATTTCAAAGGCTGATGATGTCCGAATGAGGAGAGGCGGGTGCTGGCTCAGACCCCTAGACCAGGGTGAGGACAGAAAGAAGGTGAGGGATGAGATGGTCACCGAGCTAGAGGCAGACGACCAAGCCAGGGAGCCAAGTGCCCTCGCTGGAGTCGGGACACAGAGATGAGGGAGTTGGAGCGGCCTCAGCAGACAAAATGGAGCAGTTGTGGACGGGTGGTGGTGGCCTGTGGTACTTACGTGCAATAGCTGATCTAATCACTGGTTCCTTCGCTGGGAAGCTTTTTGCAGCATTTTAGCACAGAAAAGTGCTGCCTTTCTTTTGTGGCTCGAGCTGCTATTTAAGAAAGAAAAAAAAATCAATATGCCTTCTCTGCCTTTCAGTCTTTTCCCCCCAAAAGGTGTTTCTTTGGGGAAGGGGTAGGGGGTGGCGAGGAGCGTTTTTGTCATTCATAAGCTGTGGTGACAAATCCTTGACATCATTCGCAGTTCCTATCGATCAGCTCCATCCGCGGCACCAGAGGACAAATAGAAATCATTTGTCTGTCCTGGCTCCCAAACAGCCCGAGACAAAGGGCTCAGCGGCAATCAGCAGCTGGAGGTATTAGCAGTGGGTCAAGTTCGGAGGTCAGAGGTCAAACAGGTTGTCATCAGTTTCTCACAGCTATCAGAGCAAGGGCAGGGGAGGGGGCGAGTAAAACCCACCACCAACACAGCTGGTTCTTATTAGCCAAATCCTGCCTGCCTGTAAAGAGAGATGGGCCAGCCGGGTCCACGCCCACCCCAGGGACACCCTGGGGTGCCGGGTTTCATGGGATGGCGGCAGGGCTGGGGGTGGCGAGGGGCCAGGAAGAAAAGAAGCAAGATCTGAGCCCTGTCTTCCACCATTCATCCTCCCCTTTCCCAGGGGAAGCCCTGAGTTATTCTGTCCTGGGCCCTGGAAGAGAATGAGAGAGAGAGAGAGAGAGAGAGAGACTGAGACCTTGGGTTTCATTGGGAGTCTGAGCAAGCAAGTTAATCCTATAAAATTGGAAGTGGTTTAGATGGCCTGGGAAACAGGGGATGCAGCCAGGGGACGGTTGCGTCATTTTAAGTCCCTGATTACACACCACCTGTTTTGGTTTCTACTCCCGCCCTTGGAAGGGAGAGACTCAGCTCTTAGGGCAATTAATCTAGAGAAAGATATGGTAAGGGGAGGGTGGCAGATCCATCCCCAGGGGAGTGACACGCATAGAGGTGACTCGGGAATGCAGAAGCAGGACAAATAGGATGACAGCTAACAACCCTTTCACTGAGCACATAGCACCAAGACTCTGGGCCTACTGCAGAGGGATCTTCCTTAAGCACCGAGAGAGCCCTGTGAGGGCTTATCGGTCCCATTTTACAGAGGCGGAGACTGAGGCTCAGGGATTTTAGATCACCAGTATGGTCGATGCCTTAAGGGATCCCAGCACATATCAGAGGACAAAGGAAGAGGCATCTTTGGTGGGGAACACTTTAGGGAATACAAGTCCCCTTGATGGGAACATGGCTGTAGATCCCTGATCCTACCAGCTGCTCCCTTGGCATGCTCCCAACACCCAAGGGCTGTGTTGTCTCATGAAGAGGAAAGGACCCAGAGCTAGGCACTGCAGCTCCAAGGAGGACCCGTACTGAGCGAGAGAAAGGTGGCTGAGGAGACATGGAGCTGGCCCGGACTGAACCGCAGGGCTCGACCACACTAAACCCGGTGGGAGCCAACCATCCCTTCCAATCATGTAATAAGCATGGTGGCTTCTCTTCAGCAGCACAGAGTCACAGAGAGGCAGGAATGGGCAGGTTTTGTGCATGTCTGAAGACAGGATGATTAACCAACTGAGCCACCCAGGCGCCCCCAGGAGTGACTTGCCACCTCAGAGCTCTCTGCTGCAGAAGGGACCCTGCCGGAGTCCAGAGACCCCCAAGGGACAAAGGGCCATGCTCTAGTGGACATAAGTAGGGGATTCTCTGAGGCACCTGTTATTTGTTCCAACTCTCCAAGAGACCTTTAATGTGTGGAAGAGAAAGAAAGAAAGGTAAATGGGGCAGTAGGGTTGGGTACATTGGAAAGTTTGAAAGAAACCTCAGTGATCCATGGGGTAAATGTCCTTCTGAAACAAGAGCCCTTAAAAAGAACTAATGGGGGCGCCTGGGTGACTCAGTGGGTTAAGCGTCTGACTTCAGCTTGGGTCATGATCTCACCAGTCCCGAGTTCGAGCCCGGCGTCGGGTTCTGTGCTGACAGCTCAGAGCCTGGAGCCTGTTTCAGATTTGGTGTCTCCCTCTCTGTCTCTGCCCCTCCCCCGCTTATGCTCTATCTGTCTCTCTCTCTCTCAAAAATAAATAATAAAAAAGAAGAAGAAGAAGAAGAAGAAGAAGAACTAATGGCTTGGGCTATAAAAGGGTAGCACCAGAGATTTATAGATCTGCACAGGGAATAAAACTGCATGGAACTAAATACATATACATGTGCATGCAAACCTGGTGAAATCCGCATAGAGCCAATGGATAGTACGAATGACAATTTCCCAATTTGGAATATCATACTATCAATGTTACTTAAAATATCAATTAAGGTATTACCGTTGGGGGAAACTGGATGAAAGATACATAAGACCTCTCAGTATTATTTCCTAGGGTTGCATGTCAGTCTACAATTATCTCAAAAGAAACAAAGAGGGCAAAAAAATAATACCAAGCATTCTGTTCCCTTAACAGAGACCTATTCTCTGCTGTTTGACAGAAACAAGGAAAAGCATGGGCGGAAAAGAAACAAGCCCTCCGTCCAGAAGCTCTCACGATGTAGAAGACAGATAAGAATGACCTACATTATTTTTATCACACGTTGCTATCCCATTTTTGAGAGGAAAACTGAGGCTCAGGGCAGTGTATTCACTGGACTGCGGTCACCGTGGCTAAGCTGGCACCCTATTTCCGGTTGGTTGACTCCAAAGTCGGCCTTTTACCACTATACCACTGAGTTGGTTGTGTTCCTGTTTCCAGAGCCCCATAAAGAATGCCCTCCAAAGGTAGACTTAGCCCAGGAAGCAAAATGTGGTAATACCATCAAGTATCCATTAAGCACTTTGCCACCAAGAGTATGGAGTTACAAACAGAGGCCCTGTCCTCAAGAATCTGAGTCGTGGTTGTGCACAGGAGACCAACACACCCAGGGATGAGCTGGACTCTCATAAGAGTGACACAGGCTCAGAGAAGGGGAGCTCTAGGGAGTGCGCAGGTGCAGCGGGCCTCTTGGAAAGGAGCAGCTATGTCTTTTTACCCCAAATTTTTAAAGAAATTTTAATGTTTATTTTTGAGAGAGAGACAGACAGACAGCATAAGGGCAGAAGGGGCAGAGAGAGGGAGACACAGAATCCGAAGCAGGCTCCAGGCTCTGAGCTGTCAGCATAGAGCCTGATGTGGGGCTTGAACTCAGAAATCTCGAGACCATGACCCAAACTGAAGTTGGATGCTTAACCGACTGAGCCACCCAGGCACCCCTCTCCAATTTTTTCTTAATTGGCAGTAAAATACACATAGCACAAAACTTAATCCCTTAATAATAAATAAGAGTACAGCTCAGCAGTAGTAAGTGGATACATGATGTCATGCTGCCATCGCGATCAACCATCTCCGGAACTTTTTTCATCTTGCAAAACTGAAACTCCACACCTATTAAACAAAGGCTCTTCCAACCTCCACCCAGCAACCAGCAGCCACTATCTACTTTCTGTCTCTGTGACTTTGACCACTCTAAGTACTTCCTTAATGTGGAATCACGCTTGTCTAAGCACTTGTCTTTTTGTGACTGGTTTATTTCACTCCAGGTTCATCCACGTTGTAGCGTGTGTCCGGATTTCCTGCCTTTTTAAGGCCGAATGGTACTATCTTGTATGGATGTTCCACATTTTGCTTGTCTCTTCATCTGTTGATGGACACTTGGGTTGCTTCCACATTTTAGCTATTGTGAGCATGGGTGTACAAGTATCTCTTCGAGATCTGACTTTCAACTTTTTGATTGAGTGATCAGAAGTGAAATTGCTGGATCATATGTTAATTCTATTTTTAATTTTTTGAGGAAAGGGAGCAGTTCTGTCTTAAAGATCATAAGGTTTTGTTTTTTAGGGGTAGGTTTGTTTGTTTGTTTGGCTTAAAAAAAAAAAAGAATATATGTACATACAATCTACAATTCAAAAGGTCCAGAAAGGTAGACAGTGAAAAGTTTCCCTTCCACCCTCATTCCTTTGTCACCCAACCTTCCTACATGGAGGCAGCCAATATTAGCAGGTTCTTGCTTATTCTTCAAGAGACTTCAGATGTGTACAGATGAATACGTATATCTATTAGGAGGGTTTTGATAGGTAGAGAAGGAAGAAGGGGCACCTACCTAGGATAGAATTGTCAAGGGGAAAACTTATCCTGTACTCTTAAATTTTTTCTTCTTTTTGGGGTTATCTCTTTTTCTTTAAATTTTTTAAAGTTTATTTGTTTGTTTGTTTGTTTGTTTATTTGGAGAGTATAAGTGGGGGAGGGGCAGAGAGAGAGAATCCCAAGCAGCACTATCAATGCAGAGCCAGCTGTGGGGCTCCAACCTACGAAACCATGAGACCATGTCCTGAGCCGAAACCAAGAGTCAGACACTTAACTGACTTGAGCCACCCAGCCGCCCCTGTTTTAGAGTTATCTCTTATAAGTAGCATATACTTTTAGTTTTGACTCAATCTTTAGGTGTTTGTTTTTGATAGGGAGGTTTTACCCATTTACATTTTTGTTTTGTTTTGGAGGTTGTTTTTTGTTGTTGTTGTTGTTTGGTTTTTTGGTTTTTTGGTTTTTGTTTGTTTTTTTGGTATTTAACTGATTTGGTCTTCTTGACAGACTAAAGGGAAAGAATTCCTTTGGCAAAAGCAACTGTCTCTTGGTTTTACCTCCTGGTTAGTTTTTATTCTTTTCAAGGATTCTGATCTAATCTCCACTCCTTTTACCTTTCTTCTCTAGTGTTTTGGAAGAAGTTTTTATGCCACCACTGGTAAAATTCTGGTTAAAATTTTTTCACTTGCAGTCATTGAATATTTTTATTTTGAGATGCCCAAACTATAAAGAAATACATGCAGATTAGTGTAACCAACATGTAGATTCCCCCTATCCATCATTACTGTGCCAGTTATCACTGTAAAGCTTTGTGAGGAGAGGGCATGAAGGACACTGCATGGCATAATGGAGAAGGGGCAGGGGCCTTCTCTTCCTGGTTCCTGTGTGTAATTCTTGCTCCCAACTGCCAGCAGCAAATGGGAGACCCTGTGTTGCTCACCCCCCATCCCCGTGAGTTCCAGTGGCACCCCTGTGGACAGGTTCCTGCCAGCCAGAGCCTGCCTGCTGTTGTCCAGCTCTGACTGAAGCACCTCAGTGAACTTCTCTGCGGGGTCCATGGTCACACCTTCCCTCAGGCCTGAATCTCAGTCTTGGGTTGGGGGGGGTGCCTTTTTTAAGTGTGTTTCTTCCTTGGGTACTCTCTCTTAGCCCTAGACATAGTAGCTGCTCCCCATGTTTGTTCCTTTATTCTTTTTTAAGTTTATTTATTTATTTTCAGAAAGATAGAGATAGCTTGAGTGGGGGAGGAGCAGAGAGAAGGGAGACAGAGAATCCCAAGCAGGCTCCATGCCATCAGGGCAGAGCCTGATGTGGGGCTCAAACCCACTAATCGTGAGATCATGACCTGAGCCGAAACCAAGAGTCAGATGCCTGAGTGAGCCCCCCAAGTGCCCCTCCCATGTTTATTCCTTTAGAGGTCCCATTTACTCATCTTAGAACTTAAATACCCTTCACTAGTTAATTTTTTAATATTAAATTTTCCCTATGTAGTTTCTGTCTCCTGATTGGACCCTGACTGATACATTTAATAGTTTGCCTTCTTTGCTTGCTTCTCTTTTAAGTAAATAACACATTACCGGTGTAAAGTCTCTTCTAACCACCATTTCCAGTTCTATCTATACCCTTTCTCCAAGAAGGAATCATTATTCTGAGTCTGGGGTGACTCCTTCTATTTAAAAAAGTGTTGCTATGAGTTCATATGTACTCAGAAATGCATATTAAGTGGTACTCTTTCCAAATCATTCTGAATCTTCTTTTTATCCCCCAATAGTACATTATTTAAAACCACCCATGTGTATACGTAGAGATCTAAATCATTCTTCTTAAACTGTTGTATATCATAAAACATATGTCATCAGTTCACTCCCCTATATTTATTTTTTTTTGTTTTCGATATTTGGCCCCTTGTATACAGTAATGTAGTATATATCCAGTGTATACATATGCCAGAATTTCTCCAGGGAACATAACTAGAAATTGAATTTTCTGAATAGGTCATAGAGTATGTACAATTTTCAATGTTACTAAATGTTACTTGTTTGCTCTCTGGTAAAATTTACATTTCCACCAGCCACGGACACAGCATTATTTTCCTCACATCCTCCCCAACACTTTATATGACTAGCCTCTTAATTTTTCCTAATCTGATGGGTGAAAAGTGGTATCTCGTTTTTCTTTTCATGGCTTGAGTGGCCATTTGAATATCTTCTTCTGTGAACTGTCTATTTATACTGTTTCTTGCTTTCCTGTTGGGTTCTTTGTCTTTTTCTTACAGATTATGGGAGTTCTTTATACATTCTGATAGATATATATTGCCAAGTATCTCCTAGTAAATCAACTGATTTTTAATCTTATTTATGGTATATTTTGCCTTAGATACGATGTAATTTTAATAAAGTTAAGTAAATCTATATTTTATAGATTATTCTTATTGTATCTTCTTTGTTTGAGAAGTCTTGCTCTATCTTGGGTTATGAAAAATATTTTCCTCTAATTTTTTTTTCCCATTTGTGTCACTAAAACATCTACATTTTATTTTATTTTTAAAGTAATCTCTACATCCAACATAGAGCTTGCGCTCATAACCCTGAGGTCAAGAGTCGCACACTCTACTGCTGAGCCAGCCAGGCACTCCTAAAACATCTACGTTTTAGTCTTGTGAATGATATGTCACTGTTCTATTGTAAAAGAGTCTTTCTTTTCCCTAGTGGTTAGTGATTCCCTCACTAATCTATCTCTAACATATGCCGTGTTCCCATATATAGATATGAGTATGTTCCTGGTCTCTCTCTTCTGTTTTATTGGTCTATTTATCTATGCCTGTGTTCATTGGGATTAAAAAAAACAAAACAACCAGCTACAGCAGGAGTTCCAACAAAGACTCAAAGAACGTAGTTTATATTTTATGCACGTAAGAGTCCAAGGTCAGCTCTGCTCCGTGAAGCCATTCGGGAACCCATGTTTTTCCGTCTTGGGGCCTAATCATTCTCTGTTGAAATCTAGGTCGCTACCACATTTGGGTTCCAGTCTGGATGAAGGATGAAGAAAGAACACAGAGAAAAAATACTCCCTGCTGCTTTAAGAATTCTAGCTCCAGGGGCGCCTAGGTGGCTCAGTCCATTAAGGGTCTGACTTCAGCTCAAGTCATGATCTTATGGTCTGTGAGTTCGAGCCCCGCATCCGGCTCTGTGCTGATGGCTCAGAGCCTGGAGACGGCTTCAGATTCTGTTTCTCCCTCTCTCTCTGACCCTCCTCTGCTCATACTCTGTCTCTCTCTCTCACCAAAAAAAAATATATATATATACATATATATATGTATATATATATATATATAAAAGAATTCTAGTTCCAGAAGGGGGACATATTACTTCTGCTCACGTTCCATCAGCGAAACATTCTCATACCTAACTGCAAAAAGGACTGGAAAATGTAGGGCCCAGCTGGGCTGCCATGTGCCTAACTTCCACTCTATTACCATGCGGAAAGGAGAGATGGCTAACATCTCCATCACAAACCTTGGCCAGTGTCACAGTTTTATGTTAGTTCCCTTCATGTTGGCAAACAGCCACCATGGCTCCAAGCGTCTTACCCTTATGCAGTGTTCATTAGTTATCTATTGCTGCGTTATAAATTACCCCAAAACTTGGTGGCTTAAACAATAAACTTACAAGTGAAGATGCCAGAGCAGAAAGGACATCACTGAGCCTTTGAATTAACTAATCCTGCCTCGAAACATCTTGTTATAGAGATAATAAATGCCCTTTGTAGTTTAGAATAATTTGAACTTGGCTTTCTGTTACTTAATAGCTGAAAGCAACCTACCTGCTGCATATTTTTAAATACATGCGATATGAGGGGGCGCCTGGGTGATGCAGTCAGTTAAGCGTCCAACTCGTGATCTCACAGTTCGTGAGTTCAGGCCCCGCATAGGGGCTCTGCACTGATGATGCAGAGTCTACTTGGGATTCTGTCTCTCCTTCTCTCTGCCCGTCCCCGACTTGCATGCTTGCATGTGCTCTCTCTCTCTAAATAAATAAATAAATAAATACATGCGATATCAAGATAAGCTAAATTATCTTCTTCTGTAATAACCACCAAAATCCCAGCAGTTCAAAATAGTAAGGGCTTATTTCTTTCTCATACTGCTGATTCATCACAAGTTGGCTAGGGGCTCTGCCCTATGCCATGCTTGCTCTAGGCCACCAGCTAGTGGAGCAGCTGATATCTGAAATATTGGTGGTT
The DNA here is from genome assembly GCA_030068075.1 of Paguma larvata. NCBI lineage: Eukaryota > Metazoa > Chordata > Mammalia > Carnivora > Viverridae > Paguma > Paguma larvata. Next base: position 34,612 of record JAINVK010000345.1, on the reverse strand, counting down.
GCAATAAATAGCAGAGAGAAAGAGATCGCCGGATGGTCCTATGCCAGTAATTAAATGTTCCCTCCTGGAAGTGACACAAATCACTTTATCTCACAGGCCTCATGTAACCAGGAAGTATAGTCCTATCATGTGCCAAAGCACTGGAAATATCTGGTGAACAGCACTAATGACTATGACACATGCACTTACATTTATAAATTTCCCTCTAAATACTGCTTTAACTGCTCCTTACAAAATTTACCTAGTACTTTCATTGACATTTTTTTTCCAAAAATTTTTTTAATGTTTCTTTATTTTTGAGAGACAGAGAGAGTATGAGCGGGGGAGGGGGAGAGAGAGGGAAACACAGAATCCGAAGTGGGCTCCACGCTCTGAGTTGTCAGCACAGATCCCGATGCCGGGCTTCAACTCACAAACCGTAAGATCATGACCTGAGCCAAAGTCGGACGCTTAACCGACTGAGACACCCAGTCACCCCCACCCATTATAATTTTTAAATAGAATAGTGTTAGGTTTATGGAAAAATTGTGAAGACATACCTAGAAAGTTCCCATGTATCCCACACCCAAGTTTTCCTATATCATTATTTTATATTAATATGGTACGTTTTCACAATTGATGGACCAATTGTATTTTCACAATTGAGGGACCAATAATGTATTAATACATTATTATTAACTGAGTTCATACTTTATTTAGCTTTCCTTAGTTTTCACCTTACGTCCTTTTTCTGTTCCAGAGTCCCATCCAGGACACCACCTTACCTTAAGCTCTTGAGGCTCCATTTGGCTGTGATGGTTTCTCAGGCTCTCTTTGTTTTTCATGATATTAACAGTTTGAAGGAGTATTAGTCATGTATTTTGTAAAATGTTACTCAACTGGGATTCGTCTGATGTTTACCTCACGATTAGACTGCGGTATCGGTTTTCGAGAGGGTGACCACAGAGGCAAAAGGCCTCTTCATATCATACCAAGGGTACATACCATCAACATGACATATCACTGCTCATGGTGACCTTGACTACCAGGCTGAAGTAGTGCTTGTCATATTTCTTCACCATAAAGTTACCCTTTTTTCTCCCTTTCTATATTCTTTGGAAGGAAGTCACTATATACAGCCCACACTTCAGGAGAAAGGAATTAAGCTCCACCTCCTGGAGGGCAGAGTATCGACATAAATTATTTGGAATGTTTCTGTACAGGAGATATGTCTATTCTCCCTAATGGTTCAATCCTTTATATCAGTATGGACTCATGGATATTTGTTTACTTTGGGTTATAATTCGATACTGTTATTTATTATGTTGCTCAAATTGTTCCAGCTTTGGCCACTAGGAACTCTCAGTTGGCTCCTATGTCTCCTGGACGTACCTCATCCATGTGAGTTGTTTCTTATTTGGTTATTTCTTTCTGGCACTACAAACTGCTCCAGGATCATCTGGTATATTTTCCGCCCCAGCCCTAGAATCAACCATTTCTCCAAGGAACTCTGGTTCCTTTATTGAAGAATGGTGTTAGAAACCAAGATCTGGGAGCCAGGTGTGACCATTGCTACTGGAGTCATTCTTTCTAGGCTCTCTCAGCTGGCAAAGCAAGGAAATATGTGTGTATACTAACCCACGTGTGCACACTTATGTAAAGTTCCATATGTAACCATCTGTATTTATATTAAACTAAATGTAGATGTAATGGCTCCTACCCATTTACATAAATGTTCTATTCCAACATACATTTATACTGGTTCAGGGGCACATGGGTGGCTCAGTCGGCTGAGTGTCTGATTCTTGGTTTCGGCTTGGGTCATGATCTCATGGTTTGTGGATTCGAGCCCTGCGCAGGCTCCTCGCTGACAATGCGGAGCCTGCTTGAGATTCTCTCTCTCTCCCTTTCTCCCTGCTCTTCCCACACCCACTGTCTCTCTCTCTCTCTCAAAACAAATAAATTTTTTTTAAAAAAGTATAGTGGCTCAGAATCATTAATCCTTTCACTATCATTTAATTCTAAATATTTAATTAATATTCATCGATTTACTCTTTAACCATGACTTATTTAGAAGTTTGGCTTTTAGTTTCAAGAGAGAGAAGATCTTGTTAGCTCTCTTTCTGTGGTTTTCTAATTTTCTCGCATTGTGGTCTGAAAACATGTCCTGGATAGGGTTGATTCTCTGGAATGTTTCGAGACTTCCTCTGCAATCTAAAATATGTTCAGTTTTGGTAACAGTTCCATCTGTGATTGGGGAAATGTATAAATTTTGTACATCTACTCTGCGCCATTAAAAACATCATTATGAAAATGCAGAAAGTATACAAATGTTTGAGATAATGTGAAATGGAAAAAAACCACTAAACACATGCTATGTTTGCAGCAATGTAAACTATTCAGGCATAAAAACAAAGACTGGAAAGGAATAAGCAAAAATGAAAATAAGTATCGATGTACAGTGGTGGGTGTCCAGATAATTTTTTTTCTCTTCTCAAACTTGTATTTAATGTTGCGTTATTGTTTCTATAATTTATAAAACTCTAAAAAATATCCCAGAAAACATTGGTTTGATAAATTAACGAAAGGTCACAAGTATTTAATTCGGCAGGCAGTTTTTGAGCCCCTACTATGCTGGGCACTGCGTTGGACCCTAGGGATCCAGGAATGAGATGTCAAGATCGCACACATGCAATCTCATTGCTATTTACCTATCTCTGTGCTAATTATCCTGTGAGACGGATGCTATTACTTTTATACCCATTTTTCCAGACTTGGAAACTGAGGTTCAGAGAGAAGAAGCAACTCGTCCAAGGTTATGCAACTTAGTGACAGAGCTTAGCTCCAGGTGGAGGCTGCTTCGTGTAAACCTATTAGAAAATAACTACTTTGCAATGCACTTAGAGCCCTAAGAATGGGAAAGCAGGTTATCAAACGTCCTCTGAAGAAGCAGCTACTGGGAAAGCAGAAATCGAGGACCAGAGAGTGAAGCTAGGCGTGCAGGTAGGGAGACACAAAGCCTGGTTGAATGTTTTATGGAGTTAGCCTCTTGTCCTTTGTTGACCACAGAAGGGCCCCCATTCAACTGCCCCGAAGGCACCAAACCGCAGGGTTGGGAATCCGGAGCCATCGCAGTCCCTACTAGCTGTTCAAGGTGGGTGACTCTATTATATCCGATTTAAAAAGATACAGCATATACATTTTGGTATCACGGTGTGTATCAATACCATTAAAAGGATCATTGAAAGATGGTAAGACTGGAAAGATGAAAAAAGTTGCCCAGGAGAGGAGCATTCCGCACTGAGGGAAAAGATGTGTGAAGATCTTAGGATACAAAGTAGCTGGGGGCTCTGGAGGCATTGAGAGCCCAAAGCTGGCAGTGTAGCTGGAGGCAGAGAGAGGTGGAAACAGGCAGGCTGTGGTGGGGGTGAGGTAGGCAGGGCCAATGTGTAGGAATACACATGGTGAATAATAACTGAGTTGAGTTGTAAAAGCTAATGATTACTCCAGGCTGCTACCTCCCCTCTTCCCAAAAAGTACAAGGCAGCACAGACTTCATCCTGAACTGATCTGGGGTCAGAAAGACAACTCAGGAGGCTGACAGCGCCTTCCCTGACTCCCTGCGGCCATGCTTGGTTCCTTGGCCCTGGCCTCAGCCCCAGCTTCCTCACCTGGGGCTGACAGTGCCTAGGCTCAGAGTTCAAGGGAGATAATGGCTAGAAGGCCTGTCTCCTAACAGGGGTGCACAACGGGCCGGCGCTCTGCCTCTGCGTGCTTGCTTCTGGTTCCCGCTTCTGCGTGCTTACCACGACTTGGGGCGCTGCTGGTAAGTGAAGATGCCGGAGCGCTCGGGTGCGCGTGGACGCCTGCGTGCGAATGCCGCCCCTCTGTTAGCGGTCTCTGGGCCGGCTGCGACTCCGTGTGTGCACCCGTGAAAATGGGGACGACCCCCCAGATCCACTTCCTGTCCTGGGTAGGGGGCGGTGCTAAGTAAGAGCATAATTCATTTTAAGCACCTGGCGTTGAATTTGGCACATAAGCACTGGATAAACGCGCGTGTTATTTCTACCCCACTACCACTGCTGGGTGAACGGGAACCAGGACAGGACGCGGTCTGCAGCCGCTGGTTAGGGGCCTCTGCGGGGGCGTCCCTCCCTCCCGCCTGGCCAAGGGCAGCGCCAAGGGCGGCCGGCGAGGGAGCAGCTGCCCCCACCCCGTGGGGCGCAGATCCTCCCGAGCATCCCACTTCATTTCCACTTCAATTTTATCAGCGACCGGGGAGCAGGGCCGGAGATAGGAGACCGGCCCTGACACGAATTAGCCCGGAGATCGCCGGATAGGCTCGGCCGGCCCCGGCTCCGGTGCCCGCGCGCTCGCCTCCCTCGCCTTCCTTTGTGTCCGCCTGGCCTCTGCCGGCCTCGCCGCCCTGCGTTCCCGCTGCGCCGGCCGGGCCGCGAGTTTGTTTGCATTTGGCCGCGTCTTTCAGACCCAGGCGGGCAGCGGCGCGGACTCCCACCCCCGCAGGGCCAGGCAAGGTCACCCTGGGGCCCAGCGCTGGGGCCGCCTTGCGGCTGCCCGCGCAGCCCCTCTCACCCTCCTGGGGAACCTCTCCCTGTGCAGGGGCCCTGTACACACCAACCCATTTAATCTTCCCAAGAACCCAGTGAGGGGAAACGGAAACGGAGGCTCAGAGAGGCAAGGATACTCGCCCAAGGTCACACTGCGCCTGAGTGTTTCCATTAGGATTTGGACTCCAATCTGTTCATCCCAAGAGCCTTGGTGAGGGGTGGGTTGGGCATATTTACACAATCTGTATTTTCTCCTTTTTCTACTGCAGAAGTCGGGGGAATTATTCCCCGAATGTATTTCAAGAGAGGAGGCCATGTGAGATGGGGAGGGGGGGCGCGATGGAGGGCCTCAGTTTTCAAAGGGGATGGGGTAATGACTTCCTCTTACTCCTTGTGTCCCCACCTCCCCCCTCCCACCCCGCTAAGCTCCCTCCCCACTATCCTGTATGGTCCCCACCCCCTCACTCCAGGCTCAATCCAGAGAAAACACTTAGCTGTGTTCCATTCAGCTAGACTAATGGCAGAGGCCCAGGAACTCCCTCTGGGACCCATGGGGTCTTTTCCTCAGTACCTTCCCAGGGCCAGGGGGAGGGGAGGCTAGCCGCGCCCTGCTCCCCACCTCCATTTCCGGGGTGCTGCTGGGGAAAATTGATGTCCCTCTCAGGTTTAGGAACCGATCCCACACTAAAAAGCAAGAAGAAAGAGAGAAAGAAATGATGTTAATTTTTTTTAGGTCCAGAAATGAAGCAGAAGTGAGTAAATTTTAATGAAACGGTGCAAAAATGACATCATTTACTCAGAAATCATTAATTTGTCAGCATTAATATTTCAGCTACAACATTGCCTGTCATTTTGTGCCTGCAATGACTGATAAATCTATAAAAGCGTGCTGCTAATTTACTGAATATTTATGTGCAGTGTCATTTGCAGAGTAAGAATGGAATTTATTTCGTGCCGAGTTCTGCGGGAGAACATTCCCCACAAACCTTCACCCTGGTGGGTGGGGGAGGGCAGGGGGAGACTCCAAACTTCCTGGAAAACTGGTGACGGGATGGGGACAAAGGGGGCCCCAGGGCTCAGCCCCCCCCCCCACCGCTCCCTCCAAAGCACTTGGGAGGGACCACCTCGCTCTTGCTCTGGTTTTGCAAAGGCACTTTTGCAACGCCCTTCCCTCCCCCCATCTTGGCAAGTCCAAATTTTACCTCTCCTCCACGGTCCTCTTCCAGTGTTTCTGCTCCCAGATAGACACCCTGGATTCTGCGGCCCCTGCATGGCTGTGGGGTGGGACGGACCCTTAGGAGAGAGGATGGCAGGGCAGGTGAGCTCCAGGTCCTGGGTGAATTATCAGAAGAAGGGATCAAAGAAGCGGTGAAGTGCTAGATGTGGGAGTCGGGCAGCCTGAATTCCAGTTCTGGCTTTGTGAATGAATGGTCTCAGTGTCCTTATCTGGAAAATGGGGATGCTACCAGTACTTCTTCCTGGCGACTCTGAGGATTGACTGCCCTAATGCACATAAAGCTACTAGCCGAAGACTCAGGAAACATTAGTGGCTGCCATTGTTGAAGCCACTGTTGCCACCGTCCCTGCTCCCAAAGAGCCCCTTTCCTGGCTCTGTTTCCCCAGATGGGAAGTAGGAGGCCCTGAGACCCGGAGGAATGCAACCCTGACTGGGCTCCTAGCTTCCCTATGTGGGTCTGTGTCCTCGGCCTCCAAGGAGAGCCCATCCCCTCTCTCCACACCCTCCTAATTTCCGCATGCTCGAATGACCAGAATTCTGGAGTATCTGTCCAGAAGCGCCTTCCTGAAGCACCCAGCTGGGGGTTCCCTGCCCCTGGGAGCTCTTTGGGGGAAAAGAGCTGTCCTTTGAAACGCCTCCATTTTACAGAGAGCAAAATGGAGGCTCTGAGAGGGTCACCAGAGCCTACCGACCCCTCACCCCCACATCCCCATCCCCCACCCCAACAAGAGCACAAATCACAAGACTTCAAGTTTTGCACAATTTTGCTCAATTTCCTGCCTGAATGGCACAGGGCCTGACCCTCTGCAGGTGCTCAGGAAATGTTCGTGGAATCAATAAGAGCTAAATCTCCCATCTTCTGAGAGCTCTCTGTCTCCTCCCCCCTCCGGCCCCCCGCACTCCATCGGGGGCCAGCTCCTGCGTCCTCCTCTGTAATGCCTCTCAAATTGTTCCTGTTTCTTCTTTGCCGCCACCAGTGCTCCAGCGGAGTCCTGCATTAATGCTTACCTGGACTACTGCAGTCGTAGTCTGCTCACAGCTCCCTGCCTCCATTTCCCCCTCGGATGCCGTGGGCACAAAACTGCTACAGCTTTTTATGGAGCAGTCTTGAGAGTGCCACTCCCCAACTCAAAGTTCAAAGAGCTCCCATGGCTCCCTGCTGCCAGGGAGCAGGGCGGTGGGGGGTGGAGGTGGGGGGGTGGGGAGAAATGGCATCAAGGGCCCCTCTGGGTCCATCCTGACCTGCTCCTCTTCTTCACTCTCTCTGCTTTTAATGTATGCGTTCCATGCTTTCCAGTCTCCAAGCTTTGTGATCCCTTCTGCCAATATCCCTCCATCCCTCACAGCCAAGTCCAGTCTACCCTTCAAGGCTCATCCCAGCCACTGGAGAAAGCTTCCTGATTCCTTCAGAAAAATTCCTCCTCATTCCAATCAGGGCCCCTGCACAGGGGGCCACCTGCCCTCCCAAACAGGCTGGGGGTGGCAGAACCTGTCAGCCAGAGGAGGCAGCGGCTACCCATCGTCTGAATCCAGGGAAGGACACTGGATTAGCAGTCAGGGGGCCTGGGCTCTCAACTTCACAGTTAAACACTGTGTGGCCTTGACCTCACCATCCTCTGTCTATGAAAGGGGCTGGTCCAGCTCTCTTCAGTCCAGACTTAGTCTGTCGTGTTCTTGGCTACATCTTGGCACCCAGTGTAGTGCCAGGCATACAGTAGTTGCTCAGTAAATACTCCCTGAATGACCTTCATGCCAGGGTTCCAAGGTTCTGAGCCTCAGTGTTGTCCAGGCAGACCTCTGGGGGCTTGCCTAGGGGCAGAGTAGGGACATGCTGTGATAACAACTTTAAAGAGCAATACACCTGGGTGGCTTATTTAGTTAAGCGTTTGACTTCAGCTCAGGTCATGATCTCATGGTTTGTGAGTCATGATCTCATGGTTCTTGAGTTCGAGCCCCACATCAGGCTCTCTGCTGTCAGCACAGAACCTGCTTTGGATCCTCGGGTCCTCTGTCCCCTTGTCTCTCTCTGCTCCTTCCCTGCTTATGTTCTCTCTCTCAAAAAAAAAAAAAAAAAAAAGCAATACGCTCTCACATAAATGATGTTATTTAACCCTCATAGCTGCCCTGTGAGCAGACTTTCCTGTGCCCATTTCACAGATAAGGAGGCTAGAAGGTTAAGTCACCTGTTCAGGGTTCACATCCAGCTTCTTGGCTCCAAACTCAGCTCTCTTCCCGCTTTCCTAAAATAAACCCCAAGTTCTCTGTGACCCATGAGGTCCCTGTGACCGTCTCCAAGCTCACTCCCTGTTGAGTCAGAGCCACTGTGCCGCTCTGGCTGCTCCGTGGACACTCTAAGCTCATTCCTACCTCTGGACCTTTGTACTTGCCGCTCTCTTGACCTGGAAAGTTCATCCTCACCATCCAGATCTCGGCACTAACGTCACCTTCTCAGAGAGGCCTCCCTTGCCCATCCAAACTAAAACAGGCATTTTATCTTCCCCATGTACCATGTGAAATGGTCTTATAGGTCTGTGTGCTCCATGATGGCGGGGACCCAGCTGCCCTGCAGGTTCAGTGCCTGGCTGGGTGTGGCAGGTGGTGAGATGAATCTGTACTTTGTTGCACTGTCTGGGTGTGTTAGAAAGTAAAACTGTGAACTCTCACCTTCTAGGAGACGAGGTGGGGGCTCTGGGAACGGTGGAGAGGTAAGATGGTTGGGGGCAAGGGTATGGTAGGTTGGGGACACCAGGACTAGAAGGTGCAGCCCGCTACCAGAAGCTGGATCCGAGAGAGGCTGAAGCAAGGAGATGACCCCCCCCACCCTTGTCCTCACCATTGCACCCCCCACCCCCGCCCTGCCGCCCCGTGCCTCACACTCATTTCCTTCCTGGAGTCAGTCTCATTTGCTTTCCCTAAAAGCCGCTGGAGGAGCCAATATGTACGTGATGAATATTTCATCTCCTGAGCGTGGGTTTGCGGGAGAGCTGTGATCACCCAGGGAGGGAGCGCTGCCCAGCCGTGCCTGGGAAGGAGGGCCCTGGGGGGGGGGGGGACACTGGCAATGGGAAGGGTGTCTCAAAGATGCAGATCCCAGGGCCCACCCACCTGCTCCTGCGGACACCCTTGGCATTGGGAGTCTCAGAGCAGGTGGGGCCATCCTGAATCTGGGGCACAGATGCTCCCTGGAGGTCCCAGCCCTTTCTTGGGGTTCACCTCTGGCTAGGGCAGACTTTGCCATGAGCTCAGAGGCTCAAGTTGCTCAGACTGAAGGCTCCACTGGCATGGCAATGGCCAAAGGTGTGGAGTCTGTCCGCGTTGTCACATATAGTGAATATAGTAGCTTCTCAACTAGGAGCCTGCAAACGATCTCATCCCAGGGACTGAGGCTGGGGGCCCGCCGACTGAGAAAGGAAGGAGGGTACAGATAAACCACTCAGCAGTAGGGAAGAGCAAGGCAGGTGAGCAGTCGGTCCCTCCTGCGCCATGCCCATCCTTAACCCCTCCATGGCGCTCTGCCCTCAGCCTTGACCATGGCATCCCCACAGCAGTGGTCAAACAGCTTCTCCAGTGCTCATGGTCCTGGCTGCCAGTCCCCTGCTCCTTCACCACTTGCGCGATTTCCGAACCTGAGCCTCGGTTTCCCCATCTGAACAACGGTGTTGGTCACGCCACACGGCAGGGTGATTCTGAGGAGTGAGCAGAGTGTGCCTGGCACACTCGCGTGCATGCTCACGCGCACACACGCACACCACCATGACACTTCCTCTAGCATCCACCTCCGGCCAGAAAACAAAGGACCATTCGTTCCCTCCTCCTTCACCTGGCTTCTCTCTCTTCTCCCTGCCACCACGCCACTCCACACCCTTGTACCTCTGGTCCCCAAGGAATTGGAGTGGGGGGACGGGGGGAGGAAGGCACCTTGCCTCCTGGGCTTCAGCCAGTCCTGGGTCCAGGCGACCCCCTGGAGTGGACTCCCAGCCCCCCAGCCCTAACCCTCTGCAGCCAGCTCCTGTCCCTCCCCCACTGGCCAGGAGCAACCCCATCACTCTCATCCCCACCCACCACATTACCCTCTGAATACTCTCATTATACCATTACTAATTAGGGCTGCTCAGCAAATTGGCGGCTGCATTGGAGGGAGACAGTGTGCGGGAGCATATGGCATAATATCGTATTAATGAACACTCTAAATTCAAACCCGGGTCAGCTGCTCGCTTCTCGCCGGTGTCACCCACGCTAAAGGGGGGCGAGGGGGGGAAGCAGTCAACCTTTCCCTCGCTTTCCTTGCCTCTCTCCAAACACACATTCCCCAGCGTGGGCTGGGCTGGCGGAGGTTTTTATCATATCTGGCAAGTGGGGAGAGAAATAAAAGACTCTGGGCCTACACGGGGGCTGCAGAAGGACCTCACCCTCTCCAGTCATGTGTAAGCGTATGCTTAGCATGGTGGTGAAACATGATAGTTAATAATAATAAACCGGGGCCCGCAGGCCCGGCTTTACACCCAGGTTAGCTCTGCCTTCCGATATCCTTCGCAGGGAGGTTTAGCACAGAGGGGCAAACTGCGGGCCACCAGGGGTCACGGGACTTTCTCCAGACTGAAGGGTGGCCCAGCGGAACAGTCCAGCCTGAGGAACCTCGAGAAAACCAGAAGACAAGACACTCACCACTGCTGCCACCCTCTCTCGCAGCCCAGCACCCGTACGCCCACAGAATGCCAAGGTCACTGTTTTACCCGGGGTAAGGGAATCTGGGGTCACCCACAGGGCATTCAGAGACAGAATTCAGACATAGGCTTCCTTGTTATTTTGTTAAAAATGTGTATTTGTTTTTGAGACAGAGCATGAGCAGGGAAGGGGCAGCAAGAGAGACACACACAGAATTTGAAGCAGGCTCCAGGCTCGAGCTGTCAGCACAGAGCCCGACGTGGGGCTCAAACCCACAAACTGTGAGATCATGACCTGAGCCGAAGTCAGATGCTCAACTGACTGAGCCACCCAAGCAACTTCCTTATTATTTTTTAAGTAAGCTCTAGACCCAATGTGGAGCGTGAACTCATGACCCCGAGGTCAAGAGTCTCATGCTCTACCGACTGAGCCAGCCAGGCGCCCCTAGGCTTCCTTATTTTTAAGTCCCTGGGGTGATGCTGGAGGCCCATTCCCCCCCCCCCCACCTCAGGTGAGAATGTGGTTTCTCGAGCTCAAACTGGCATCCCAGGAGTGGACAAAGGGTCTCCCCTCTTCTCCTCTCTCTCTTGACTCTGTACCATGTTCCTCAGAGGAATGCAGAATGACAGACCGGAGCGCTGGTCTGTGAGTCTTGGAGGTGCCCTCCTGCCTCGCAGAATCCTGGGAGGAGGAGGTGAAGGAGAGACATTTGTGAGTGGGGGCTCTGTTGGGGTCCGTCTGAGAAGGCCTTGAAGAAAAGATGGGCTCCGACCAGGGCTCCGGAGTGGAATGGAGAGCCCTGAACTAAAGCTGCCTTCTCCCTGTCTCCCCTAGCCAAGGGGGCAGTGTACCCTGATTCTGGGCTGGGCTGAGCCTCTCCAAGGCACCCTGACTGGCAGTTCCGAGCCAGGCATGAGCTGAAAGGACCTCCCCGTGCCATCTGTCTCTCTGCCTGATGGGGTGGTATCAGTCATCCTTTAAGAGACACGTTTCCCTGAGCTCCTGATTCCTCACTTCACCTCAGAATGAAGGGCTGTTCCATTCCCCATGCCTGCTGAGTCCAGAGACTGGGGAGGGGGAAGGGGTGGTCTACTCAGGTGCAAGTGGCCCATCTTGATGGCTGGTCCTGCCCTGCTCAAAGCATCCCTCCATTTTGCCTCCCCTGGGAAACGTTTCCTACGATCCCAGAGTCCTCAGCATCTGAGAGTATCTTAGAGAGTCATTTTATGTGATCGTCCCCAACTGAGGACCAAATCTCTCTCTCAGAGAAGGGAGGGGTAGAAGATTCCCAACAAAACAAAACAAAACAACTCCTCCTCTCTCTGCTCGCCCCAACCCAACTCCGGGAGCCCAGTTTCTAGGATGAGGCATCATTTGCCTGTCAGGTATGTGTATGAGTGCTCTGGGCCAGGAGTCAAGATGCATTTGAACTCCAAATGAGTCCCAGTGCAAACAGACCTCTTTTGGGGACTTCTCTGACTTGGATTTTTGTGAATTCTCTTCCTGACACTCTCCCTGTCTTCCTTGCGCCGGGGAAGGGGGGGTGGTGGTGAAGATCAGCAGATGCTCCCTGCCCATGAGAGGGTTTATTAGGACATGTTGCTTGGGGGACCCTTGTCAGAACACTGGAGCCCATGGCGGGCGGGGGGGGAGGCGGCGGCCCTCCTCCCCTGAGTCTAAGGGGGACCTGGGGTTCCTATCCCTCTCTGGATGTATATGATGTGCATGTAGGGGAGGGATAAGAGATGATGGGGTGCTGACTTCCTTCCGGGGCCCCAGTGGGGAATCAGGGAGAAGTCACCCGAGCTTTACTGGCCATGCTGCTGCAGGAGTCCATTTACTTTTCCATCTGTGAAATGGGTGTATTGACGGTAGCTTAGCCAGGACTGGGGATGCTTCTTGTGAAGGCTTGAGGCTCTGGCCTCAGCTGAGGAGCTGCCCCCTTGTTGCCAGTCGGTTCCATTGAAGAAAAAAAAAAGCGGGGGTGCATGGTGGCTCAGTTGATCAACTTGGGCTCAGGTCATGATCTCATGGTTTGTGGGTTCTAGACCAGCAGCACGGTCTGTGCTGACAGCTCAGAGCCTGGAGCTGCTTCGGATTCTGTGTCTCTGCTCGTACTCTCTCTCTCTCTCTCTCTCTCTCTCTCAAAAATAAATAAACGTTAAAAAAAAAGCGATCTGGACTAGCAATTGCCCCACCACTGGGCTGTTGGACAAAGCGAAGGCTGGGGATACCCCTACAACTTCCCTAGCACGCTGCAAGGCTTTCTGCTCCAACGGCGGGGGTGGGGGGGGTTGGGGGGGAGGGGGGCAGGGAGGCGGGGGGCAGTGAGAGGCCTCCTCCCCCACAGACCTGCAGCCTCCAGGAGAGGCGCCCTTCCTTCCCCCACCCCCACACGGTGGGGGTGGGGCACTAGACTCCCCCAACTCGGGGGCGGGGCAAAGGGGGTGGGATCCAGGGGGGCGCGCGCGTTCCCTTTCCTCCTGGCACGCCTGGCCACGCGGGCGACTGCGCGTGCACACTCTGCACCCGCACCGCCCCAGCCCTGGTCACCCTACCCACCCTGGCTCGGAGTCCGCCCCACGCTGTCCAGTCCCTGTGCCCCGCCACTCATACTGCGGTCATAGGATCATTTTCCTTTGTCTCCGAAACCCGCACATCGGGCTCCCTCCTCCCATTGCTCTCCTGGTAGGGAAGCCCAGGAGGAGTAAATAATTGTCGCCCCTCCCAGCCTTGACCAGCCAGGCGGAACGCGGCGGGGCGGGGGTGGGAGTGGTCGTTATCAAGCCCTGGATACCAATTACTTTATCTGCCCCACTCCCCAAGCCATCACCACCACCCCCCCACACAGCAGCCGGAGTCCGTCCCCCTTGCCCCGGTAGTGGAGTACACGAGCCCGGTAAAGGTGTTGGCTGGTCTCTGGATTTTAGAAGCAGCTTGTCGAGACTTGCCTGGGCGTGGCCACGACGCGCTGCCTCCATCTCTCCAGAGGCAATAATGTGGCTCTGTGTTGAGGCTCCAGCTGTGTGTGTGTGTGTGTGTGTACACCAAGATTACAAGGAGGTTTGGCCTCTTCCCAGAGAGAAGTGGCTGAGCTGGAAAGGAGCAAAGAGGTCATCTCCTTGGAAGCCTGAACTTGGGACCCAGAGAGGTTAGGGTGACTTGCCCAGGTGACAAAGAGGGCAGACCAGGACCCCAGGTCTGGGTAAAGTTGCACTTTCCAAAAGTGATCCCTATTGCTAGAGCTCTGTCCAGGGACCCCCTAAAGAACAGAACCCCAAACTCGCCCTTTGCACACAGCCCTGTCCCGCTAGCTCTATGTCAAGAGCAAGAACAGGCCCTGCTACCTCATTGTGGGTGCCCCGAGCAAAATGAAGAAGTGGAGCCCCTTGTTCAAAATTATTAAGACTTCCAAGATGGCGACGGGAGAGCATTACACCGTTAAAACTTCTGAGCACGGGGCCCTGGGCACAGGTCACTGGTCCATGAACTAGGCCCACTTGTCCTGGACATGTCAGTGTACTACCTCTGCAGCCGTGAAGGCCTTGGGTAAAGTCCTCACACACAGTCTAGAAGCCTCTCTGCCTGGAGTCAGCATTCTGTAGCCACAGTGACCCCACCACAGTCCCTGCTAGGTACAGTCAGCCCAGCAACTCCAGCCTGGAGAGAGGAAACAGTCAGCATCCCGGGTCTGCGCTGACCCCCAGAATCAGGGGAAGCTGGCCTGGGGACCAGATTGGATCAGGCTCCTCCAGGAGACAGTCGGCACAGGCTCTGGTGTCCAAGGAAGTGTGTTTTGTGGAGGACTTGGCCCGTGACGGTGTCATTCGCTTCTGTGGGTAGACAGCATTGCGTGTGCAGGCAGCCCTGTGCTGGGTGTTCCTGACCCTCAGACACCTGTACGTGCACTTTTAGAGTCCGAGTACCGGATGGGCAGGCTTACCCCGCCCAACCGGTGCTGCCCCCCTGGGTGCCCTGGCCTCCGTTACGGAGGGCATGTTCCTATCCTCGGGCATTCCACATTGGAATTCAGGCCCTTGCCAGCCTGGTCTCTGCTTGCTAACTATAAACTATCTGATTTATATTCATTAACCAGTACTAGACAGCGGCAGGCGTAGCAAACTTCAGTGGGGGACTTGGCTCCATCGACAGGCGGACTGCACTTCAGTTAATTAAGGGGCTGTAATTGTTGTCCAGGACAAGGGTCCCCAGGGCACCGGCTTTGTAAATAACTACCCTTACTGCCCCTACCTCTCACCCTGCCACTCCCTCCCTCCGTCACTTCTTCCCGGACCTCAGAAGCCAGGTAAAGGGAGCTGGGGCCAGAGATGGGGGGTGAAGACCTGGACGTGGGGGACGCACCCTTCCTACATCCTTGCCCCACAAAGGCCACATAAGTCTAGGGCCTCAGGTGGTCTGGGAGGAGTCCTGGGCAGAGAGCACGGTGGGGCTGGGTCACAGAAACCTGGATTTTGCTGCCCAAACTGGCTTAGACCAGGAAGCCAGGACCCACCTGCATACATGCACTGGTGCACACGCACCCCCACATACCGGCACCCCTCCAGGTTGTTTGTGCTGTTTGTCCCTCATCTGCCTACATACCTCCCCTGGGAGCTTCACCCTGGAACCTGAGCTCTGGGCAGGCTTTCTGGAATCCGTTGGGCACTGGGGAGGGCTTCAGGGAGCCAGCAAAGGGTAAACAAAAAGAAAGGGTCATCTCACTGGCCCAAACAAATGGAGGGACCTCTTGCTAAATCTAGGGAGGAAGACTGGTCCCCCCTGGGGCTCAGATCAGCGGGAGAACTTCCAGACTGACAGGGAAGCGAAGTATAGTCCAGCAGCTCCCTGGGAGAGAGGATGGGAGAGAAGGTGCCTCCTCTCAAGAAGTTCTGGATGTAGAGTGGGGAGTAGGGGCTGGTCTGGGAAGACAAAAGTCTGATGAGATCGGTCTGTGTTAAAGACGTCAGCAGCATCCAGCGTAAATAGATACCCCGCAGGTGAATGGGCAATCCTTGAGAACACGACAGAGCAGGAAAGGCCTCCTGGATGAAGGGAGTCTCGAGCAGAGCTTCGAATTAAGGGATGATCCAACCATGTGAGCAGATAAGCTTTGCCCGAGCTGATTTCTCAGCACCAAGGAGGCCTCTTCTTTACACGGACTGTCCGGGTGCTCACTACGTGCCAGGGCTAAAATGGCAAGTAAGACCGGCAGGTTCCCCGCCCTCCCAGAGAACAAAAGGGTGGGAGACAGTGTGTGTACTCGTGCGTACACGCACCTGGGTACGTGCAGGTCACGCGTGTGTATATGTGTGTGCTATTTGTGCATATTTTCTAAATATCGAGTGCTTGTGACATTTCAAACACACTAGGAGGCGCAGGAGAAAACTGCAGGCAAGACAGCGTTCCTGTCCTCGCGGGACTTATATCGGCCCGTGTACCCGTGTGTGCACGTGGGCACACAGTACGTGCTCATGCACTCATGGCTGTGTGCGCAGGCTCCTGAAAGCGAACTTGGCTCTGCCCCCTCAGGACTCGAGACCAGGATTCTTCCCGCCTCGTGACCACACAACTTGGTGACCATTCCCAAGCAGCTCCGCAATTTTCCTCTGACATTTTGCACCTGTGACCACGTCTGCTCGCGCACACACACACACACACACACACACACACACACACACACCCCGCCTCTTGCTGTGGATCCAGAGAACACTCACGTGTTTTGTTTTCCACCTGAAAAGGTATCCGCTGCCCTTAAATCACTGAATAATCACCGCAGGGGAAATTAGAATTGATTTTTGTTAACCTCACTTGCAGTTTGGGACAATCTGCAACGCCTCCTCCGCCCCATCCCAGGCCTGAACCTCAGGATTGGCCACAGCCTTTAAAGTGACTTTTGACAAGATGCTCCTGGGAGTAGGTGTTTCACTTGAATCTATCTAGATAGACTCAAGCACAGAAGAGAAAATAAGTTTCCATGTCCCTCCCCCCCCACCTCCACTCCCCCCATTTCCAACTATCAGCCCTTATCTGAAAGAAAAATTAGGGAGTTATTAGGAGTTTCATTAGAGGTGAGCAGGTTGGTAATGAAATTACATTCCAGCTCCTTCTCAGCCCCTGTAAGTATTAAGTGGTTTGATCAATGGTGTTCACACAATTAATTCTGCCTGATTGCTGAGAGTGACTGTATCGACAGTTGGGTTTCACACCTCGAACTTCGTCTCTTAGGCAAAACGTGCCTTCAGGAAGCTTGGAGGGCGAGGGTGGGGGCCCCTGTCCGTGAAGGCCTTTGCTGAAAGCCACTTTCAAGCCCATATAGATTGTTTTTTCTTTAAGCTTAAAGGAAATTTAGGTATCACCCCAAAAGTAAATTATCGAATTCGAGACCAGGGGAGATGAGATAACCCGCCCTCCGGCCTCCAGCTCGTTCAGTGGGCCAGCACTCCTGGAGTACGGGTGCCTGTGCTCAGAACTAATCTGGTACAGGCTTCCTTCCCAGGACAGGGGAGCACAGCCCTCCTCCCTCGGCCTCGCCTGCACGTTATCCCAGGCTATCAAGAGAGCCTTCCTTGTATCCTGCTCAAATCGCTGCTGCTTTAATTTAATCCGCTGACTCTTGTTGGGTCTTCAGGGGATACAGAAGGCTGCTCGGTATGGCCCTTTGTGAAACAGCCTTACCGATGACAAAGGTTGTGTTCTTGAAGCTGGAGAATCTCCAAGTGCTCAGACCCTGCCCGCCTCTCCAGGACATATGTCCTTCCTGTCACCCCCACTTCACTTCCCCATGGCTTCTGGACGCACTGCTCCAAAGGGGTTGGGCGGGCCCTAACACCAGGGCTTCTGGCTTGTCGTGGCTCTTTATGCGTTTCTGGAGTTGAGGCCTGCCTCTTGGTAATGTGTCCCAGGGGAGAGCCCAAGTTTAGAAAAAGTGTTGGGGACAAGGAGATGCTGGGCAGGGGGTGGAGGGAGAGGTTGTAACAAGGAGTGGCAGCTGCAGTTTTGAACCTCACTAAGGGGTAGGCGCTGTTTTACAAGTATGTTTTCAGGAAATTGTCCTAACTGCCCGAGGAAGCAAGAGTCCTTTCACCCCCGCTTCAGCGGGTGAGAAAACTGAGGCTCGCACATGTATAGATAGGGCTTTCCCCAGGGCCCATCACTAGGAAGTGTTGGAACTTGTAGAGAAGGGTGGGAAAAAATCCCATTTTCCCCACTCAGCTGGGCTCACCCTATTGCCCCGGAATCCACCTGTGTCTCCAAGAAGCCCTCCTCCAGCAGAAACGGAAACAGGGCCCTCGGCCCCTGTGCACCCCCATCCCTCATCCCTGCCTGCATTGTTTTTCTCAGCACCAAGAAGGCTTCCGCTGTTTGCTGGCCTGTCTGCCTGTGTATCTTGAGAGTTTCTGTTGGGTCACTTGTCCAGTTCTGACAGCAAAGAGCAAATTTAAGCATCTGTCCCCTAGCACGGCAAAGGAAAAGTTAGCAAAGGAATGCCAAGGAAGAAAAAGGTTCTGTACTCCCTGTCAGGAGTAAGGAGGCCAGCTGGTCAAAGCCTTGCGTGAGGGGCTTCTGGGCCAGGGAGCGGCCTTTGATGGGGGGGAGGGTGTGAAAAGAAAGGAAAGGAAATGGTTATTAGGCCCTCCTTCATGGTAAACCTATAATCCAGACCCTCAGCTCAACAACTGTAACGACCAACGGTAAAGGATTTAGGTCACCGATTTCCATACATTCGTCTAACGGAGTATTGTGAGACCACCAACAATACATAAGAACACGGGGACATCAGGACGGGACATCACGGGACATCAAGGGGGAAAGCCAGGCCGCGAACAGTGCAAGTTCAATTCAGGAGAAGTATGTGCGCGAGACTGGGTCAGGCCCGGGTGCTGAGCAGTATCCACACCTTGTGCTGCTTCCTCCTCCTCCTCCTCGGCCTGTGGGGGTGATCATATTTTTTCTTATAAACATGGAAACCGAGGCTCAGAGCAGTTGGGTAGCTCACTCGAGACCGCACAGGTAACAGCGGGTAAAGTTGAGATTCCGTTCCAGATACTGGCTCCAGCCCTCGTGCTCTTAACCATCGCCCTATGACGATCGTGATCGTGTGTCGTTGGCCAATCTTCCTCACGTCACAAGGTGCTTTAATGTTTATGGTCTTTATAAAAATATTCACAACTAGGCTACGAGGCTCCTGTTAGTGAGCCCATTTTATAAATAAAGAAATTGAGGCTCAGAAAAGTTAAAAAAGACTTGCCCAAAGTCACAGCACTTATCCACTCTGGCAAAAGAAGGGCTCAAACTCAGATCTGTACCTGAGCCCTACAGTAACTGTTTCAAGGCAAGCACAGAAACAGACAAGAAACCCCAATATGGAGAGACATCAAAACAGACACAGCAGAGACGGCGAAGCAGGGACCTGGAAAGAGGGAGGAAAAGCGTTTGCCTTCCTTTGTCTGTCCTACTCAAATGTAGAGGGGAGAAAATCATCTGAAGCAGGTGCCTTACAGCCTTGGATTTAAGAAAAATGCACGGCATTAAGTTCCTAAAAAAGCTAGGAAAGCTGAACCAAACCATCAATCGGGCTTGAAATGAGATTTTATGTTTTCCCTGTTCTGGGCCCTGAGCCATCAATGGTGCCACGGGCCAGGCTGGTGAGGACCACTTGTTCCTTAGGGGCACCAGGGGTCGGTGGCTGTCCGCCCAGCCTGGCCCAGCCTGGCTCTACCCTGGTGAGTGCCAGCTGCTTGCAGGCATGGTCAAGGGCTGGGCTCAGAGGGCAGCCATGAGGGTGTTCTAGCTCTTTGCTGCCCGTGGTGTGGTCTACAGACCAGCACCACCACCTGAGAGAGTTTGTTAGTGACGCAGCATCTGGCCCTACCTACGGGATCAGAATTTGTATTTGATCCAGACCTGGCAGTGATGTGTCTGTCCACCGCAGTTTGGGAAGCCCTGCTCTAGCTGCAATCTGAATAGAGGATGGACAGCCCAGGTCTCAAGGGCCCCTGTCTTCCTCCTGGCCTGGGCCCCCAAGTTCTAGCAGCTAACACAGACCCTAGGATTGCTGAAACCGGACAGTGCATGGTCCTGGGCACAGGGGAAGGAGGGAGGGAGGACCCCCCCCCCCTGAACTGCCGGAGGTACCTGCCAGCCACAGCCAGAGAGGGTGGGATTGGGGAAGTTTGTCTCAGTCAGCAGATCTTTCTGGAAGGAGAGTCAAGGTGCCCCTAGTTCCCTCCCCTCCCACGTGGGGACTGAGTGTAAGAACGCAGTGTGCAGGGACGCCAGGGCAGGTGGCCAAGGCCACTGGGTTCACCTTCCCCAAAGGCACCACTGTTTCCATGGCTTGTCCCTACCCCTCCTGGTCCTGCACTCCCAGAGCTGGCCCCAGAGGGTCAGACCAAGGGCTGCTTCTCTCCAGAAAAGGGGAATTGTCGTCCTCTGCTCCCGAATCCTCCTCCCCCACCCCCACCCCCACCCCCACCCCCACCCAGGCCTGAAGGAGTTTCTCTTCCTCTCCGTCTGCTTTTGGAAGTTTGCCTCCCGGTCTCCTGCTGAGACTCCTGCCCCTCCCCATCTTCCTCCAGGCCGCCTAGCCCACAGGGCTGGGCCCTCTGCTGGCTCCCCATGCGCCATCGCCTTAAAGAGACAGTTGTTGTGTGTTTCTTAGCAAAGTAACCACCCCAAGTGGTCTCTGAGCCTGGGGAAGAGGCTGTCGTCTAGCCCAAGGGTCCTCAGCCCTGACTCACACTTAAATCACCTAGGAAGCTTTAAAAAATACCTATGCCTGCTGCCCAGACCAAGCCAGTTAAATCAGAATTTCTTGGACTAGTTGAGGGGTCAGAGACGAGGCGTCAGTATTTTTTTAAATACTGACTGATGTGCAGCCAGGGTCAGAAGAACCTCTGAGCCAGTTCCTCAGCCTCACCACCAATGAGGAAGTGTGGCCCACATAATAACAGTAGTGCACTGTGTCCCAAGAGAAGGGGCCATAGCAGAGCCACGCCTGGAACATACCAGGCAACACAAAGGGCTCTGAGCACACTAACAGGCCTACTAACGTCGCAGCTGTGTGATCTTGGGCGCGCTCCTAACCTCTCTAACTCTCAGTTGCCTCACCTGTAAGATGGGGATAATCACGCCTAAATTATAGGCTTGTGTTGACGAGGCCTGGCACAAGTACGTGTTCAGTAAACTGTCGCTGGCCAAATGAAAGAATGGACGCTCGGGCCATTTCCTGGGAGAAGCCTGGGGTGGTCCACTCGGTCATCTAAGATCTGCAATTCAATCCCAAGAGAATCCTGGTTGTCCAAGGTTCCAGAACTTTTGAAACTTCTACTGGGAGGGTTGGAGGCAGGGGGCCAGGGCAGTGAGAGGCTGTTCTTCAAGGGGCAGAGTTTCTGCACCCTGTTGAGGCCCCAGGATTTCAGGCCCAAGCGTGGGTAACTTGACAGAAGAATGAGGCACTTCATCCATCTTCCAGCCACCTCCTGCCCTAGCCCTGTTCCACTGGAGTGGCTCTGGCTCCACTGTGGGAGGGGCTGGGATGCTCACCTTCCCTTCACCCCTCTCCCCCGCTGGAGCCCAGCCAGGGCACCTGTGAGGTCACCCAGATACAGGCTACTGGCCCCCCCTCCTTCCTGTGCAGATCAGGGTGCGGTTGGGGGTGAAGAAAGAGGAGGGGAGGGACCTCTCAGGTCTGGTGACAGGGAGGGGGCCTCCTATGGCGGCTGGAGGAGGTAAGAGGGGAGGGGAAGTCCCTCTCAGCCTCCTCCACCCACAGGCCCCCTTTCTTCTGGCACTCCTAGCCAATTTCCTGGTTCTCAGCCTTGTCCGCTTCACTGCAGCTACTCCCCCCCCCCCGCCTCGCCCATTAAAGCGGCAGTTCCTGGCCTGCCTTCTCATTCCCCATCCCTGCTGCTTGTTGCCTTAACTCCCAGGGTAGCCCGGGCCACAGGTGAGCCCCACAGGGTCCGCCCTAATCAAGCCCTTCATCACGGCTTTGATGAGACGGAATCCAATGGATGGAGAGGTCAAACTAACTGTATTGGGGCATGAAGTGGGCAGGGAATATCTCCTGGAATCTGAGCTGCCATCCTGGGGCAGGATGGGGCACTGGCTGGTTTGCCTTCCTCCAGCGGGTACAAAAGGAGTCACATCGACAGAGGCCTGCCTTTGAAGCTCGCCTTTGAAACCTGGACTCCTGGGTCTCAGCCAAGCAGGCCCAGATGCCTCCGTGCCCTCTCCCCTCTCCCACCCTGCCCAGCCCACCAGAGATGCCCCTGAGGCTTCCAACCTATGAGATCAAAGGGTCCTGGCTTTCTATCCACTGTGCGGTGAGAGCCCCAGGTTGGGAGGGACCCTCGGGGTGGGATGTACAAGGAGTTCAAGCTCAGATTTCAGGGGTTCCAGAGCGCATTTGCTCCTAAACACGTATCGGGGTATCTATGCAGATGGTTGAGAGACTCCTTTCTCCTTCCCAGTCATTGTGTCCTGTGTCGCGTTGTACAGAGGCTTTGAGAAGCTAAACAGACTTATTCGCGGAATTAGGATTGGAAACCTGATCCCCGACCCAGGACCATCTCCCCACTGGAAACTCCTATACCCCACCCCAAAGATGAAGATAACATTCAATTCCTGGTCACCAACCCAGTTCTACGGCTCACAAAAGACTGCTTCTTTCCTGTTTCAGAGTGTGCTCATTTCAGGGGGCCTCTGTCCTTCCTCCTCCACCTGCACAGGCAGGAACGGCATCCAAGGGTCCCCACCTGGGAGCTCATTTCCCTTCTCCTCCAGGCCCCTCATTTTGCCTTTGTATTTTCTGGATGGCAGCAGGGACTGGAGAGCTGGGGGTTGGGGGTGAGCAAGGATACTCTATCTCACCACTGAACACCCCCTTAGAATAATGGAGGGGTGGGAGGGGCCGGCCCCTAGGCAGGGACTCAGCTGGCCCTCTGTTGGAGATAAGCAGGTGGAAGACACCCCCCATTCCAGCTCACCCCGCCCCCGCCACACACACACACACCCACCCACTGCAGCCTCGGCAGCTGCCGCTCTCACCTGATCACTCACCTGGCCCTCTGCTTCCTCCTTCCTCCCACCATCCTACCTCCTGGCCCCTCACCTCACTCCAGACTACCTGATCAAAGGCAAGACTCTGGGAGCCATTAATGATCACCTCCTCCTCCTCCTCCTTCCTCTGTCTCCCCTCCGCACCCCTACCTCTGCTCTTCCTGCCAGGGCATAAATAAATGTTTCCTGAGGCGGAACCAGACTGGGTCAGAGATGGAAGGGCTTCCCACCCCCCACCCCCCAAGCTCTCTCATTTTACAGCTGAGCAGGCTGAGGCTTAGAGAGAGGGGGACTTTCTTAAGGTCCCACAGAGAATTAGTGCCAATACGTAGACCTTTGAAAGCCAAAAGAATGAAGAGATTTTGTTTCTCCCCTGGCACAGGTGTTTCAAAACAAAAGCAACATGAAACCGTAAGGCATAGAACTAGTAAAAATTAGCCCTGTCCAATGGAACTTTCTGCAATGACGAAAATGTCTTTAATTGTGCTGTCCCATACGGTAGCCACTGGCCACAGGGGACTATTTAGGCATTTGAAATGTGGCTAGTGTGACTGAGGAGATGAACTTTTAATTTTATTTAAATGAATCTATATTTACATTGAAATGGCCGTATGTGGCTGCTTGCTGTTGAATTGGACCGCTTGGAGTTTCCACTTCTTTCTAGAGTGTTTGCTTATAAAATTCCGGGTAAGTCCATGAAAGCTAAACTTTTGTATTTGGGTTTTATTTTCGGGGCACCCTAAACCACTCATTCTGCCTGTTGAGTCATCTTATCCTATCCAGAACACAAATTTGGGTCTGTCAAAGGCGACAAATGGCACAAAGAAAATTCTGTAGGGTGCCAGAAGAGGGGTGGATTGCCTCTAGTATGGGGGCAGGAGGGCCACCTGAGGGAGAGTTTCATGGAGGGGCCATTGAGGTGGACCTGGGAGCCATGAGGGGCAGCATAAGCAAAAGGCACGAGACAGGAAGTGCAGGGTAGGGGTCAGGGTATCAGGATCGATATTTAGGCAGTGTTCATGTCGATCTTCAGTCAGTCTCCAGTTCACAGGTTGTGTATAGGTTCAGCAGGAGAAAGATTTCCCAGCCCTCTGAGCTGCAGTCTCTTTCACCTTGTCATGCTCTGTCATTGTCCAGTTTTCCCAGCGGGCTACGGCGGTCTTATGTGCTAGAGGAAGAAACCCATCTGAAGTGAAGGGAAGGAAGAAGCCAGGAGGGAAGTCAAATGGCTACGGGCTCAGCCCCAGGACTCCCCGTCTGCACCCCGACTCTGGCAAAGGCACTTGGAGGGCAGGACAGGTGCTAAGGCCATTTAGAGTCACAGCTGAAAGAATCTTAGCATCCCGAGCTCCCCACCTAAGTTCCTGCTCCAGGGTCCTCCGTAACAGCCTTCTATTCCAGAAGATTGAGAGGAAGACAAGGTCAGGTTAAACAGGCAAGAATGGGGAACAGAAAATACAAACAACTACAAGTTAGTGTGACAAAGAAAAAGAACTTGACAGAAAGAGGGGCAAAAGATAGGAACAGGTAATTCACTATAGAGAAAACCCAGATAAATAATTGATAAACAGGAAAAAGAATCAACTCTGGACATGTTGTACACCTTGAGCTTATACAATGTTATACATCAATTATATCTAAATAAAGCCTGGGGAGAAAAAAAAAAGAATAATCAACCCCACTAGTGCAGGACAGTGCAATTAAACAATAGTGTGACATCATTTCACATCGACTAGATTGGCGAAAATTAAAAGTCTGGCAATATTCATGTATTGGTGTGGATATAGAACAACCCAGATGCCTACGGGAGGGGGCCATACAAGAGTTGGGAGATTATAAATTGATCCTACCTTTGGGGAACCATTTGGTAATATCTCATAAAATTGATGGCGTTGTGCCCTATTGTGGGCAGTCCCCAGTGAATCATACCTCCTAATGTCCATCCTCTCCCACAGTGGGCACTCAGTCTGGCCACGTGACTTGCTTTGGCCGACGGGTTATTAGCAGGAGTGAGTCAGGCAGAGGCTTAATAAGCACAATATGGCTTGTCCTTTGGAATCCCGAGACCACCCTGCTATGGGGAAGCCCAACAGAGAGAGGCTGTGTGGAAGAAAAGTGAAGAATGCATCTGAAAGCGCCACACACAGGACCTCAGGTGAACGGTCCCAGATGTGCAAGCTGCCCAGGCTGAGACCCACACATTGTAGAAATAGACCAGCTGTCACCACTGTGCCCTGCTTGAGTTCCTAAGCCATGGAATTGTGAGCAAATAGAAAGGATGCCATTGTAAGCCACTAGGTTTTCAGGTGGTTTATGATGCAGCAATAGAAAACAGACAAACCGGGGCACCAGGGTGGCTCAGTCCGTTAAGCCACTGACTCTTGATTTTGGCTCAAGTCATGATCTCACAGTGAGTTCAAGCCCCGCATCGGGCTCTGCGCTGACAATGGGGACCCTGCTTGGGATTCTCTCTCTCTTCCTCTCTGCCCCTCCCCCGCTTGTGCTTGCTCTCTAAATAAATAAGTAAATAAATAAGCTTAAACACAAAAGAAAACAGACAAACCTGTCACCAGCAATTCCATTCCTGACTATGTGCTCCAGAGAAACCTTTGCACACGTGTGCATGGAGGAGATATACACAAGGGTGTTTATTGCAGCCTCTCAATAAGTAAAGGATAAACTGAGGCATACACCTTCCTTCAATGAGTAAGGCACAGAGCCACATGAAACAACAGGAATAAAACCAAAACCTGCTGAACATAACCCCCAAGGGGCAGAGGTTCATATACAGGATGCGACTTATGTAAAGTTTAGAAGCATGTAAACCCATACAGTATAGTGCTTATGTGCTTATAATCTGTACTTAGAAATTGTATGGAAAGAATAAACCCTAAATTCAGTACGTTGGTCGCTCTGGGAAGGGAGGGAGGAGAATGAGCCTTGGGAGGAACAGACACGGTTTCCATTGCATCTATGGTGTTTTGTTTCTGAAGCAAATATGGCAAAATGTTAAGATTTAACAAGGTTGGGGAGAAGATACATGGGTGTTCATTATATTATTTGTAGTTTTCTGTGTTAGAAATATTTCATAATAAAAAAGATAATTTAAAAAATAAGAGTGAGGGTGAGAGGCTCAGAATAGTGAATAATTGAAGAGGAAACAGATAGTGAAAGAAGGTTCTGATGCCTCCTAGGCCTGGTCCCCTCTCCCCCTCCGCAGGCCAGCTGGACTTCTGCCCATGGGTTCCTCAAGTCCTCTCTGGACTCTTATTGTAGGGACCCTCCCCCACACTTTCTATTAAGACAACAACAAAAAAAGACTTCGAATAGTTAAGTTGCTTCCACCTGGGGCGGGGGGCGGGGGTGGGGGGCGGGCATGCACAGGGAGGCAGACTGTTACTAGGGCGCCTGACCAGGAGTTGGGAGATCTGAGCGTGGGTACCAACACTTTCACAATTGCCTGTGTGACCTTGCACGAGGTGTTTCTCAGCCTCGGTTTCCTCGTGTACAGTATGAGATTAGTGGAATAGATAGGTCAACCGGGCAGAGCTATCACGATCAACACTCGCACCCTCACACCCGGCCAAGGAGACCCAGAGTCTCTGCATGGTGGGGGAGGGAAGAGCTGGCATTTGAAAAAGCCCCTGGGGATTGTAGTTTCCACACCACACCACTCTCAGAACCTTCCAGTCCCAGCATTGTAGGGAGGCTATGATGTGGCAGGCTCTATTACAGCTCTATATGCTTCCCCTCAGGCTAGTCTGTCCGTCCATCCATCCATCATCCATCCATCCATTCATCCATCCAAGAAACATTTATTGAGTACTCACTACGTGCCAGGCACATGCAACGTGTTGGAAACTCAACGGTGAACAAAATAAACATAATAAAAATCAACACACAAATCTCAGGCCCCCTTCTAAGCGCTTTCCATGTATGTACTTTTTTTTATCTTCAACAACAGTTCTATGAAGTAGGCCCTATTATTATCCCATATTACAGATGGGAAAACCAAAGCACAGATCATTTAAGTGTCTCGCTCAAGACCAGCGGCGATAGGATGGAAAGTCTGAGGTCCCGTGTGGTTAAACACTTGGCAGCATCACCCTCATCACTCCTCTGGGCTCCTACTCGGGTCTCTCTTCCCAGGCTTTCTTCCCACACCTCTCTACACAGAAGAGCGCCGTTCTGTCATCCCTTACCTCCCCCCAGGCCCAGGGCCCTTTCTTGAGGCAGGAAGGAGGACTGTGAGCAACACAGGGGCCAACCAGGCAGGCCACGTGTTGGGAGGCAAGGTGCTTTGTCCCTTGGGTTTGGAGTCAGAGACGGCTGGCCAGCTCCTGTGCAGAGATAGAAGGGTGGATCTCTGATTTCCTATTGGCAGAGCCGGGAGGATGGGTGGAGCTGCAGCTTCCTGGAGAGAAGAGGGACAGGGCAACATGGCACCCAGAAGTCACCAGTCATAGTAACTACCTTTTACTGAGTGTCCAGCCGTGATTCAGGTGAGTGCTTGACAAATACTGTCTTATTTAACGTCAGAATCTCCCATAAGGTGATAATTACTACTCTTCCTTTATAAGTGGGGCAACTGAGGTCGGAGAGGCTGGGTGACTTTGCCAGGTTGCTAAGCTGGAGTCAGAAGGGAGGCTCTCTACCTTCCTCAGTCCCTCCACAGATACTTCTTGTAGGAGCCAGGCACTGCTTCCAGTGCTGAGGACAGCAGTGAGCACGGCGGGCAGAGTTTCTGTCCTAGCAGAGCCTACGCTGCAGTTGGAAAAGGCAGGCAGTAAACAAATAAACAAATGACTATCATCATTCCAAGTAATGACAAGTGCTATAAAGACACGCAACCGGGAAATATGGCTGAGAGCACCAGAAGGACTTCCATCCCTTACCATTCAATGAGCTGGACCCCCCGCCAAAAACAAAACCACAAAAACAACAACAACAACAACAAAAAAAAAACCACACGCAAAACACCTAGAAACACTGGGCAAAATAGAACAAACCTCCCATTACAGGTACATCTGGGTGGCAAAAAAAAAAAAAAATGAAGGAAATCATGAGGGATCTAAATCAAAGGAGAACCTGGAAACCTGAAGCTTCTGCTGATTTTGGCAACATGGAACTTTGAGCTCCAAAGGTCTTGAGAGGGACAGGAGACAAGGTAAGGAGATGGGATTGGACGCTCATCTCCCACACACACTCATAAGGCTGAGACCCTTGAAGTGCCACACTCTCAGTAAAAGCATAGTCCTGTTTTACTGGACCGAAAAGGAAATGAAAATGAAAAAGCCTGTCCCGAGAATTCCATACCCACAGGGTTGCGTGGGGGTGGGGTTCCTCTCTCCACCACTCACGAAAACCCCAAGGCAATAAACGAACTGACATAAGTTCGGATCCGCCTTTGGGTTGAGGCAAAGACAAATCCTCTCTGAAGGGATCTGCCTCTGACCCAGGCATCTCGAACACGAGACCACATTCCAAAACCATGCATCCTGCAAGGAAATAAGGAAACACGAGTCTGCCGAAACCATGAGCCCCCGATTCAGGTCCCTGTAAATTTCATCTCATGGAGTTGTCAGACAGAGTATATTTAGCATGTTTAAAGAAATGCAAGAGTTGGGGCGCCTGGGTGGCTTAGTGGTTGAGCGACTTCAGCTCATGTCATGGTCTCGCGATTCGTGAGTTCAGACCCCGCGTCAGGCTCTGTGCTGACAACTTGGAGCCTGGAGCCTGCTTAGGATTCTGTGTCTCTCTCTCTCTGCCCCTCCCCTGCTCACATTCTCTCTCTCTCTCTCTCTCTCAAAAATAAATATTTAAAAAATTTAAAAAAAGATACAAAATGGAATTAAGGATAACTAAAGAAGGTGACTTTGGATTGGAGGGCAGGATAGAGCTTTTGAGAAAAAGACTTTTGGATAAGACTTGAATGAGGAGAAGGAGTCAGCCATGCAAACTGATGGAGAAAAGCATCCTAGGCAGAGGAAACAGCAAGTGCAATGGCCCCAAGGCAGGACTGAACTTGGCGGGTTGAGCTGCAAAAGGCGAGCGTACTGCTGGGGTGAACTTGAGGGAGTGTGATATGAGACCGAGACCGGGTGCCGCGCAGGCTGTGTGTGGGCCTTAGTGAGGAGTCTGGCTTCCAGTCAAGTGCAGGCCAAAGCCTACAGACTTTAAAGAGGAGCTTGATAGGATCTGTTTTGCATTTTTAAAAGGTCACTTTGGTCACCATGCGGGGAAAGGATGGTCCTTGTTAGAGCCTAAGATACCAACCAGCTCCAATCATCTCCGGAAGAAGACCCTCCTCACCCAGAGAGGGGTCCCAGAGGAGTATAAGTGTGTGAGATGGGGGAGGGGGGCTGGTGAGCAGTGAGCTCAGCCACAGAGGCAGAAAGAGTTGGCTGAGCCTGGATAGCCTACTCTGACCAAGCCCTGCTGCCCAATTAATGACTTAATCTATGGGTTCATTCATTCACTGAAATGCTGTTCAGTGTGCCAGGTACTAGGTAACCACCACAGATGGGAAGTTGAGAGGCCCAGCCTCTGCCCCGAAGGAGTTTGCAGTCAGTAGACAATGATCACCCACTGGGGGAAGGTTCTGGGCCAGCGAGAGCCTCTGGGAGCACAGAGCCAGGGTGAGAGCCTGTTCTCAGGGAGGGACAGTATCCAGAGTCATTTCTTTTCTTTCTTCTTTTTTTTTAACGAAGACTGATTTTTTAAAGGAGAGGACATGAGCTGTTCCCAGGATCTACCGCATCTCCAGCTGAGACGTCTCACGCCTCTCCCTATAAAAGGCAGAGTGTAGGGTGGTTGTTCCTCTCTCACCAGGAGCCCCCAGTTAGAGAGAGAACTTCCCTGAGGGCCCTGAGGAAGGAAGAGAGAAGACAAAAGGTAATGACGCTGACCATGAGCCTTAGATCTGGGCCTCCCTCGTTTCCATTCCCTTGTTTGGTGATGTCAGCAGGGCAGGGATCATCACCCCATTTCACAGATGAAGAAACTGAGGCTCAGTGAAGTAAGTGCCTTATTTAAGGCCTCACAGGTAAAGCGTCGCTGGGCCTACCTCGGTACCGGGTGTTCTGTTCCAGAGCTCCAAGAGGAATGTCCGGGTGTGGCCTTCCTCAAGCCCACAGGCCTTCCCTCCCAGTCCCGCCTCAGCCCGCCGGCCCTCTGCTCACCTACGGGGCTCTGGCAGTGAGGAAGAGTGACGGCCAAGCTATGGCCAGGAGCAGGGAGACCCAGGGTGGCCTCGCCGACTTCCGTGCAGGGCATCCCAACTTCTCCCCAAGTTCCCTGGGAAGAGTTCCTCGGAATGGGGTGCAGGGAGCGAACTTTATAAAATTCTCCACAACCAGCCAAGCGGAACCTATTTTCCCTCACAATGCAATTAACGGCACCAACATTTACAAAATATGATTACAAGCGCTTTGGTTAAGTAGAGGAAAGTATATTAGATAGCAGCGAGGGGTTGATCTTCAATGTGCGTTTTTTCGAGAGACTTGCATTTTCTTTGTGCAAATAAAGAGGCCCTAAATTCTCCATAGGCACTAAAATCAATGCAGTGGAACCGTGATAACAAACACAGGCTCCACTTTTTGCTACATCCCCCAATTAATTAAGCCTTTCACGGGCATGTAATTAGGAACATTAGCAAGTCATAAAATTGCCGTGAGTCTTTAAATTATGTGCTGGCCCTCAGCAATTTGTTTTTAATTCCTTCTGAAGACAATGGCACTGCGGGGCCCGATAGATCTTCCGAGCAGCCTACTGTGCTCTCCTTTTCGGAGGGAGGGCCGGCCAACCCCGGGCTCCCCTCCAGACAGCCAGGGTGCCCCAAGTCTGGCTCCCAGGGTCCAGCTCTTTCCTTTCTCTTCTTTGGCTTTACTTCCCCCTTGTTTCTCCCTTCCCCCCCTTCCCTTTCCTACTCCCTTTCTCCCTTCCTTCCCTCCCTTCTCTTTCCTACTTTCTTCTCTTTCTCTTTTGATCTATTTGCCTCCCCCTCCTTTTTCCTTCTCTCCTTCCTCCTTAACGTTCACTGCTTTCCCCTCTCTCTTCCTCCTCCATCTCCTCTTCTTTGCCTGATTGCCCCTTCCCCTCCCCCCACGTGGCTCCCAGCCCAGGCCGCAGCATCAGGCTCCTCCCGGCCTTTCCCATGATCCCTCAGGAGCAGCAGCAGGCTGGGCCGCTGCCCCTCCCCCCACCCTTCCACAGGACCCAGCTCTTGGCCTCTCCATTCCCTTCCACGTTGTCGAAGGACCTCAGAGGCCACCTAGCCTGACCTGCCACCTCTGTGATTTGTGGCATCAGTTACACTCCTTGGGAGCCAGACCCTAGAGCAATCTGGAGATGTTTGAGGGAACGAGGGGCAGGGGTTACGACCCCACGCCCACCACTCCTCTGAGGAAAAGGGAGGGGGGAGGCAGAGCAAAGTGTTGTGGGGTTTGCCTTGCTGGCAAAGTGCCCCTGAAAGGGTCTGCATTGGCCTTTCACTCATCTGCCAGGAACCCCTGGGACCAAGGCAGTTGGAGGACCCCCGCTCCCCACCTTTGCACCCCCCTGCCCCCAAATTGTGGCCCTTCCAAGCCTGCAGCCACCAGCTTATGGACTTAGGGGACTTAGGTCTTTGGCTTCAGATATTCTAAATTTTTTTTTTAACGTTTATTTATTTTTGAGAGAGAGAGACAGAGTGTGAGCAGGGGAAGGGCAGAGAGAGAGGGAGACACAGAATCCGAAGCAGGTTTCAGGCTCTGAGCTGTCAGCATAGAGCCCGACTCGGGGCTTGAACTCACAGACCGTAAGATCATGACCTGAGCTGAAGTCGGCCACTTAACCGACTGAGCCACCCAGGCAACCCCAGATACTCTAAACACAACCCGTCCCTTTCCTTCCATCTTCCACCCAAGCCTGCCTTTTCTTCCAACCACAGATTATTAACTTACAAGTCCAGATCTACCAGAAGATCTCGATGTGGGCCAGGAGTGGCAGCGCCTCAATCCAACCCTTTCCAAGGTTTGCTGAAATTCTGGGTAGAGAAGGCCTGACTTCTGGCTGGGGCCCCCTTCCCCTTCCTCCCTACTGGCAGCATGTCTCCCTGACTCCTGGAGATCACGGGGCTTCTGTGAACTCTCAGAATTCGCAAGGTTTGGAACTGGCAGGAGCATCCCAAAAGAGCAACTGAATGCCACACCAAGCCGGAAGGCAAGAAGAGAAAGACCTGCTTGCTTAGCAACTGAACCACTGTAACCATCTCTGGTTCACGGCCAGAGCCATGACCACGGGGTCTGGGCTCCTTCACTTCTTTGTCTCTTTCTCGGCTTCGCTCTCACTGAGAACAGCTCTTTCTCTCTCTAGTTCCAAAATGGAATAGACATGGCCAGCGCTCAACAGTATTTGGGATTTGTTTGCTCGCCTTCTGGGCCACAGGAAATCCCTGCCCCTCTGAGGTCAGGCAAGGCTGTGTAACTTCTGTGGCCAGTGAAATGTGAGCAGAAGCGGTACGTGGTGTCACGTCCAGTTGAAGTATCTATGAGCTGACGTGCAGTCCCGCACGCCCCCTTTCCTGATCCCCACGGAAGCGCTTGTTGGTACAGAGGTGCCGTGGCAGAGCTGGCCTGGAATGTTCATCCCCTCATGGTGGCCGCTGTTCTGGAGAGTTGCCCAGAACCAGCGGGGAATTTGCATGAAGCAGCAAGTGGATCTTGGTCGTGTTAAGCTACTGAGATTTGGTGATGTTTGTTACTACAGTATAGCCTAGCCTGTCTTGACCAATCCACCAAGGAAGAGCCTCTGGCTAGTCCAGTGAGTCTTTCTGCCCAGGCCAGGCCATTAATGAGCCAGTGTAGGAATAGTTGCCTTTTGGGTCGACTGCATACCCTGTCCAAGGCGGGGAAAACAGGTTTCTTCAATGATAAGTTCTCCATACTCAACAGAATAAATGTTCAACCTATTTTTGGCCTACAAAGCCCCTCTGCGAGCCGACCCCTGCCTAGCCCTCTATCCACATGTCCTGCGGTCCCCCAACCCTGTTTCACATCTCAGATCCAGAGGCTCTGAGCTTCTCCTCACTCCCTCATCACATCTAGCTCTGGCACAAGCCGTCTCTTTATACATACTGTTCCCTTTGCCTAAAATGCTCTTCCACTCACGTCTCCTCCTGAGGACATTCTACTGACTGTTCAAGTCCCAGGTCAAATACTACCTGTTCTTTTAAGTCTTCCCCAGTCAGTCTGATCTGTACCCTTCGCAGCACTTGGCGATACTTCTTAATAGACTTATCGTGTGAACTTGCACTTATTTGCTTATCTGTCTGTATACTTAGCCTCCCTACACTGTAACGTTCTCATGACATGGCCGGCACCTCATTCATCATTCCGTCTCCCCTCTCACTTTGACACAGGGCCAACAACGCATTGCCTGACAGCAGCTACAACGAGGCCAACATTTTTGGATTACTTACCGTTGCCCTGCACTGGGCTGCACACCGCATCTGGCTGAGCTCTCTGCTCAAGTACTGTTGTTATCTTCATTTCACATTCTAAGGCGTCCCCTTATGGTGCCTGCAGTTTCTCAATAACACTCTATTGAATGAACGAATGTTGCTCTCATGAAATTAGTGAATGAATAAGTGCATTCTGACTTCTACACCAAGAGGAGGCCAGGACTTCGTGTGATCTGTGATCTGCGCTGCTTTGTTAACTGCCTGGGCAGCTATGAGCTTGTCTGCAGGGAGTCTGTGGACCCCAAGGGTTGTCCTCAGGGGGAAGGACACATATTCCTCCCCAGCCAACAAACCCGGGACTGCCTTATTCCTGGAGACTTACAGCCCCAAGCAGGGCTCACCTGGGGGCCCAACACCAAGGGAGACAGGATGCCCCAGGAGCCCCGCCGGGGGCTCTGCTGGGCCCATTTGCACCTGCGTTCCCTCAGGGTCGGGGGGTTGGCTGTGACGGTAGCCTGGTGAGCAGAGTCTAACCTTGAGTAAGTGTTTTCTTGTTGTCATCTGCAGATCTAGCACAAACCCTGCCGAGATACGCGGTGGAGACATATATTACACCCAGAGCTTTTTATCTCGCACATGTGACCCTGCCCATCATGAGCTGTACGTTTTATTCTTGCTAGTGGGACGAAATCCACCTCCCGCTGCAGCATATATCAAGGGGAAGAATGTTGAACTTTCTTTGCATTAATATAAATAGCTGTTTAGGCCTCATTCCCCAGCCGGGACCCTCTGTGCACCTGTCCTTCATCTACTCTATTTGGCATCTGGTTCAAGTTTGGTTTATTTAGAGCCCAGGTCGGCGGGCTTTTACATATTAAAGGTGCATTTTAAAAGAGCATTTTCTATTCTAATTTGGGGGAGCCAAGCTCTTTAGGGCTTTCGGGAGCGGTGTCCACCTGATTTACATTTCCCCCACTGGAGCTGAGCCACAGACGCACATTAGAATGTAAATAATAGTGATGGATACATGTATCTTTAAAGATCCATTTTCTCTCCATTTTTTCTCTTTTTGCGGGGAGGGGGCAGGCCAGGGAGGAAGGGAAGTACCCAGGCTGTGGGGGCAGAGAAAAGGAGGAGGGGGGAGGAAGGATGTAATGGGAAGGCTGGTTCCGAGGTAGGAAAGTGGCAGTTCAGAGGGCTGGGATGCCAGGCTTTCTGCAAGATGGCGGTCAGCACGCCAATCCCTTCTTTGTCCAGGGCGAGGCTACTGTGTTACAGTGAAGCCAGTGGTCAAATACTGGCTCCAGTGTGACTTCAGAAAATTCACTTAAGTTCTCTGAGCCTTAGTGTACTTACTGGGCTGCAGGGATCATCATAAGCGCCCAACAGAGGGCTTCCAGGAGGAATAAATGAGATGAACCCGGAAAATGCATGGCTCAGTTCCCAGCACACAGTAGGTGAGCAACTTAATACACATTAGCTATTGTCTGTTGTTATTATCCTTGGAGATTGTTTTCTGTCGTAAGCCCCGGTGTCCTACACATGGTAGACACTTGATTAGTGTGTGTTAGCTGAACTTCATCCACTCAACATCAAGAAATTGAGCTGGTTCCTTCTCAAGGCTGTCCACACAGCACAAGACCCTGGAGAAGAAAGATG
>JAINVK010000139.1:0-18002 GCA_030068075.1 Paguma larvata | reverse complement strand
TTTTCCCCTGCCTCACATTCCACAGGAATCTCCCATACTCCCAGTTCTCCACAGAGTAGCTGGTCAAACTCGAGATGGAGTGGCCAAAGGTGCTTCCATTTATTCCTTCAGGAACTGCTCCAAGCACTCACCTCATGCTTGGCCATCCGGTGGGCCCATGTGCAAGGCTTACAATGACAAAGTGGTCCCTGCCTGCCAAGTCTTCACAGTCTGGAGGGGAGAGGAACACAGGGATGAAGGACAAGACATGTGAAAACTAGGGCAAGCGCTGTCATCATGAAAGAACGAGTGTGCTGTGAGGACAGGCTGGGGAGTCATCGGAGGGCATGAGAGGCCTCCTGACGTGACATTTGCTGGGGCCAGAATGACAAGAACGAACCACACTGCACATGACTGCAGGGTGTCAGGGGGAAGATACGGTTGGTGCAGAGAATACGAGACACTGAACGGATTTGGCGCCCAGAGTCGGTGTAGCATTCACGAAGTTCCATTCAGCATGGAACTTGTCAAATCAGGCCTAGGTGCATCAAGTTGAATGACATTGTTTCTTAGCCATCGAGGCCCATCTCAGGGTCCATGCGAATTCAGTCTTTCAGAGTTCCTATCTCCAGCTTGGAGATGTCCAATGTGGATCAGTCCTTGGGACTGTCGGAAACGGTTGAGCCAAAGGAGCCCTGGCCTTTGGTTGCAGGACCACATGGACATCCAGAGGCTAGGGCCTTGGCGGCCGTCTCCTGGAGACCGATCTACTTGGAGGCTGGGCCAGACATATTAGAGGGGAGCGTGGCCTCCTTGTTGGGCCTAGGGGACGGGAAGACACCCATCTCTATGCCATATTAGCCTCATTCCCCATTGTCGAAATAGTGAGAACACTTTGCTCATGGCTTAGACATTCCCTCTCCCTTACTGTGTTTCTCACTCTGCATTCATTCATGCTTAGGAACCATGCAGCCGTCACTCACTAAGCTGACACTCCTTGGTAGGCCTCAGACTCCGAATCTGCTCCAGCGCTCAGTGAGAGATATCAGGCTCTGCTCACCAAAGGAATGAAGGCCTTGTGTCCCTTGGTTCTTGCTTGGTGCTGGCGCTGCTGTGCTATGTAAGGCAAAGGGGAGCCGGCTCGCCCTCACTGACCTGGATGATTCCCTTGCCTTCATTCTGAGAAGCAGAAAGTTCGCACATGGGCAGGAGGTAAAGGGGGGTGGGGTAGGCCTGGAAGAGCCCTTTCCAGGAATTAGGAAACTAAGTCCTTGGGGCAGACTCCTGAGCAAGAGCCAGCAGAAGCCAATAGCTACAGCTCAAACACTGCTGCCTCCCTCAAGTGCCTGAAGAAGCAGGAGGGGCAGACCAAAGCCACAACTCACTCCGTCCTAATGAAAATATGCAGGATTCTAGCTGACAGGGCTCCCAGGTGTAGTCGCTCAGGGGCTCCCTTGGCCTAAGCCCACAGTCGTTTGTTTATCTGGATACAACCCGGTTCAGAGGAGACTGCACTGGGTACTTCATTCTCAACATTCTCCAAATCTCACGTGCGATGAGCCCTGGCACGCTGTGTCCCCCACTTAGCCCTTTTTGTGAAGAAAGTTCTCCACGGAATTGATTCAGAGCCACTTTCTTAGAGCAATATCCTCTTGTTTCAGCTTGGGAGTTTGGTGGTGTCCTTGGGATGGTGATATAGGTATTGCTTTGGACCCTTCTCCCTTTCATTGGAGAATTGCGAGGCTGTCCCCAAACCTAGGGTGTGGAAAGATGGCCAGGGAGATTGCTTGATGGGAGTTTAAGCCAGTGTTTAGGGAGGATCCGGCCTCCTGTGTGAGAGAAGAGGAAGGGATGTTGGAGATCCCTCCTTCCTCGATTCGACCTGTGCTCATTTGAACGGAGAACGTTGCCTCACCTGGCAGTCACTCCTCTCCCAATGCGGCTTTTGTCCCTTGCTCCGTTTCACACAGCAAGACCACGTGGCTGTCTCCTACACAACCATGTTTCAAGGATTGGAAGTGCGTTTCCAGTCAGTTCCTGAGCCAGTGCGGGGCTCTCAGAGTCTGGATGCTGCAGAGGAGACCGCACCCTTATGTCCCTGAGCTCTTGTTCCTCAGCAGGCTGTTCTAACGATAGTAAATAATTGCTCTTCTTTTGAAACCAGGGGTTCCCTGGAATCCTTTCAGAGCCAGAGTCTCAGAGCCCTCTCCTTTCCTATGAAGCGGGGAGTCCGGTACCATTTTGGTGAGTGTGCAATAGGCGTGGCCACAGGGGGCCTGGGAGTTGGCTTGCAGACTTTCTGGACATCCCCAGGCCTAGAGCACCTGCAGGTGCCCGCTGGAGAATGCTCGTGTAGGCTAAGCCACACGTTTCAGGAAGGGAGCCGTCCTCCTGCCTGGATCGAGAGTTAAGGAAGATAGGTATCTCCTGTGCAGATGGATGCTATTCCCTTAGGAGATGCAGAACTTGGGCGCTGCTTGTCCTCATGTCCATCCCATTGCTGCTTTTCTAGCTAGGTCTCAGGTCATGTTCCAGACCCTGGGGTGGTTACGTACACAGCCATGGCTGTAGGAGTGCTGCCAGTTTCCCAGTCAGTTTGAAGGAAATTGAATGCTCTCTGGCTCTAATTTCCAAGAGGAAACCTGGCCCTTCTGGCCCTAAGCACACGGTGTTGCTTAGCTGGCTAGAGGATGCACGAACATAGGTCTCCGGTTGTCCCCCAGGCCTCAGCCCCACTAAAGGAGATCCCTTCATTTTGGAGGACAGCAGGTGTTCACGTGGGCAGAATACTCAGGGTTGTGGCCAGCACAGAAAGGACCTTTGGATAGGATCCTGCAGCAAGTCCCACTTTCAAGCCCTTGCCCAAGGGGCGGGAGTACACCCCTGCTACAGCTGTTTCACTGCTGCCCCCACGTACTGAGGGCAAGCGCAGGACACGTAACAGGAGCCAGGATTTTCCCGCTGACCCTGAGGAAAGAATCTGGGTAGGCTCCTTGCTGACAGTACTTTCAGGTGGAACTAATAGATGGCAGGATTTGCCAAAGCCCACACGGGTGTCTCCATCCTCAGTCAGTGTGGGAGCTGGGGAAGACCATGCTAGCCTTGTGACCCTCTGCATTAACTCATTCTTATCCCTGATTCAGAACTCTGCCCTCATCTACCCATTTTCACCCCATTTGTTCTATATTCACTCTGAGCCCTCCCTGGAGTCCACTCCATGTGTTTCTCCAACAGTCATACCCTGGACTCTCCACTGGGGAACCTAATCCATTCTTTGTGACCCTGGAATAGTTGGCCCAAAGGGCCCTTGGCCTTCCTTCAGCCGGATAGATTTCCCCGTATGCTTCTTCATCTCTGCAGGAGTCTCCCGGAACTCAGGTTTCTGGCCTAGTAGGCCTGCGTTATTGTTTTGGTTTGGCCATAGAAGAACCTCACAGCTTGGCAGGTGTCAAGCACCTTTAGAAGACAAAACATGCTGTAAGGTGGGAAGTGATTACAGTCTGTGAATGATTCTCAGGGCAAGCTCTCTTTATTGTAAACCAGTGCAACCTTAAAGTTTTGTGAAGGGACAAGACTACCATGATCTAGTACATCCCGCTGCATTTCTGGCAGACACGTAGCACAATGGCCAGCACCTTGACTCAGTACATGTTTCTTAAAGGATATTCCTGGCTTTCTTTGACAATTCCTACCACGTAGATCCATCCCACATGAGGTTCCATATGTGACAGCACGTGAAAACTCGAAAATGGGCTGTAAGGAGTGAATTCTCAAGGAGGCCAACACCAGGAGCTGCCCCAATGGGTTTCAACCTATCTGCCAGTTCCTTCCTTCTGCCACTATGCTTGGGGCTGTTGAGTATCTATTCCTTCGAGCCAGAACTGTCACTGTTGAGCATACTGGAGGAAGATAGCAGTGCACAGACCAGAGCCTTGAGGGCCACACTAAGAGCACGGAATGAATTTGCTGGACCGCTGAGATTGCTGAGGCACTTTCTTGATACACAGGGCTCTTCGCGCCTAGGAACTGACCCAGAAACCTCCTTGTGGTGGTGAGCTGCACCCAGCTCCATAGCCTGTGGTCCCGCTGGCCCCTCGGGCCACAGAGGCAAGGTCAATCAAGTCTGAGGAAGCCCAAGTCCTGCCAATAGCAGTGGATGGGCTGCCTTGCTGGGGGCCTGAAACATCCAAATGCACAGCCCTGTAAGAAACTCTATCCCTGGGCACGGGTACAGTGAGTGACAGCTCCATGCTTCCTAAGTCTAAACGGGGACAGACTTAGACCTCGAGACATGGGAAGGCAGTGGCCCTAAGGACGGCCAAGCTACAACCCTTCCAATGGGAATGGGAACAATCCGGAAAGGGGATGTATCATTGCATGTCCCCTCAGCCGAGAAGGGAGGTCAGCTCCCTTGCCAGCCGTCGGGCCCAGGCTAAGTGCCATAGTCTAAGCTGGGCCCTTCCAGTGCCCCAGGCTTCCGAATGCCTGCATGGGGTTGACAACAACTTACCGGGGTGCCTGTCACCGAACCTGTCACACAGTCCCGATGTTGGCATACGACCCCAGCGGAACACCGAGGATATTCTTCTCAGAGTCTATATGGGCTGAACCCCAGAGAGGAACTCGTTTGAAAATAGGCTGAAAGTAGATTCGCCGAGGGCCAGAATGCTTCACTAGGAATCCGAAAGACATGACATGGAAAACGAAGTGACTAGTGCCATCTCCTAGCAAGCTGGCCCCCTCAGGTGTAAGCAACACCTGTGGGATTTTTGAAGGGAGCCCTTAACAGGCTACACGGGGGTCCTGTGACCAAGTGGCCTGCGTTCTTCCTTCAGAAAGAGAGGGAAAGTCCTGGCTTTGGGTCTGTTTCTGGCCCTTTCCCCTTAGAGGGCAGGGGCAGCAGTGATTCAGCTCTGGCTGTTTGGGGCTCTTGGCTGAAGCTCAAGTGGTTAGAACCCGACCGGGTCCAATCATCACTTCAGAGACCCTTTGAGCGTTCTCCAGAGTTCAAATGCATGAGCCCTCGAATCTGCAGGATGAAGGCACCTCTCTGCGCCTGGGGAGACAGGCCAGCTGGCTCCCCATGCCTGCAACGACCCGAGCTGACTAAGCACCAAGCCCCAGGGACAGAGGGGCCTGCTATCCTCTGGGATACCAGACACTGAGAGCTGTCCATTGGTTCAGGAAGTGACTGGGTATGCCACCCCAATGCTCGGACCCGGCTGTGTACCTGACACAGACCCCTGGATCCTGGCAGGTTCTAGTTTCCAAAGGGTATGTTCCTCTGAGGCTCTTGCTCTGGATGGCTCCCAAGTGGAACCTAATCTGAGGAGAGAGCAATCAAATGCAAAGAGGCACCCTGGGGACCAAGGTTCATGATTCCAGAAGAGAATGGGCTCCAGTTAGAATTCAGTGCCTCCTCCTAGCTCCCGGCAAGCTGAGTGTCTGGCAAGTGACAACACCTGTGGACTGTCGTCAAAGGAAACCTCCATTGGCTACACCTGGGCCGGAGTCTGCCCTGAGAGGAGACCAGCTCCTTCTCTCAGGGTATCCGGCTGGTCCAGGGTTTCACCTGCGTGAGGGTTGGTCTGGGTGGGAGAGAAGATGCAGAGCCAGTCTCTTGGAAACAGCCTCTTATCAGGACTGCCCGAAGTTGATTCTTCCCCCAGGCTTTTTATACATTTTTTCTAAGCACGCCAAGTATACATCTTGTAAAGATTGACAGGATGAAATCACTCCAGTTTCTCAAAGTTCCTAGGAAAAAACCAATGAAAACATTCCACGCATTCAATAAAACTTCACAGAATGATCTGTGTTTTAGATTCCATAGAATGTTCCAACAATCAATAGCTCAGGCTGAATAAACACTTCACATGCAGTCAGAACGTACCTATGGCCACATTCTGGTAAATATCACGGGTTCAGAGCGTAAGCACAAAGAAGACGGATATTCATGAAGGCTCTGGCGACAGTCAAAAGTTTACGTGGAAAACATGTTTTGCTCTCAAGTTGCTCCCTAAGATTATCAATTATCCACTGACCATTCTTAATGTCTTCACCCAAAACCTGCCGCAATGACCGCATCCCTGAGAGTCAGGCAGCATTCTTCAAACGTCCATTCCAAAGGGAATATACTTCGAAGTTTTGGGAGCATCTCTCAGAAAGGATCTGATTTTCTTTCCATGACAATCCACACCAAGAAATCATTCGAAGCAAAATATATGTAAGAGACCCCAGCCCAAAATTGACTTGGGGGAGAAGACTTAAAAGGCCCATCTTGGCCTTGCAGCTCTGCAAACGAGGACTTCTCTTTCCGGTGATTTTTCCTCCACCTGGGGTGACAAGGGCTTGAACCTCAGTTCTTCAGCTCGCAGCCCTGCAGTCGAGGTCTTATGTTCGAGGCCATAAATGCTTCACCCTGGGTTCCAGGGGCTTGGGCCTCAGGCCTTCACGAAACGGTCTCCTGCACACCTGAGAGTGCCATTCTGCTGGAGGTCTGTATTCTTCCTCCAGAAACAGAGGGAAGACTGTCCTGCCCATCAGGAAATAGATGTGCCATTGATGGAGAGGCAAACGGTCCCTGCTCCCGGCTGGTTCTCAAGTGTTTGGAACCTGCACCCGATGCAGTCGTTCTTTCAAGAGACCTTTCGGTGCCGACCAGGGCCTGAGGCATAGTGTGCCTAGGGGAACCATCTGTGAGATGGAAGGAAAGAAGGTCTACCCTTCCCTGCGCTTCCCAGGGCTGGCCAAGCAAGAATTCTGCCATTGGGACTTGAGAAAGGGATGAGAAGCTTCTGGCACTGAGTGCATTTCTTCCCCTGACCTACAGTGGACAGTCACCAGTGGTTTTGGCGGAACGGGATTCACACTTCGGTGTTTGGAATCAGGCTCCGTGGAAGTATTCCTTGAGCAGGCAATGCACTGACTCCTTCTGGCAGCGAAACCCCTGTGTGGGAACCATTTGCTTTTCCATACGAAGCCTTGTCAAGCAGCCCGGGGAAGGAGGCCTACTGGGGAACCATGAATGCCCAGCCCCACCAGGTCAGTAGCAGGGAGCTCCTGGTTCTTTGGGGATATCAGAAACGGACTGCTCTAGGCGAGCCTCGGGCTGGAGAGGGAGTCGGCCACCAATCCCTGATCGTTCCTTATGGGACTGAGAGCCCTACCACGTTTCACTGTGACTCAAGACCTCTGGAGGAATCAGCTATGGAGACATCACGGCTTCAAGGCTTTCATTTCAGTAGAAAATAGGAGAAAACTCCCAAGAACCCGACAAGCTCTGTTGCTCTTCTCCCTGAAATTGACAATGCTTCCTTCCGATTCTCTGGCTTTGCCAACACTCTAACGTTTGGTCTGGCACCTCCAAGTGCCCTATGTCTTTCTCTTGTCCAAATATTTCTCAAAGGCAAGGCCCGAGGGCCTTTCTGCCCACCCTAGGCCAGAGTCAGGATGCCTTGGCCGAGCTCCTCAGTCAGAATGAGGGGACATTGCTCTTAGGTGTGGCCTCGAATTCCCCACAGTGGGGACTGACTTCCAAACAGAGCAAGCGCATGCGAATGGGTACACAGAAAGCAGAAGATCTTCATGTCAGATGAGCATGGGAGAATTCTGAGAACAAAGACAGAGGCCCAATCTGGCAAGCTGGCTCTTTTCTGAATGAACAAACACACGTGGGCTGCCTAACTGGGAATCATCCATGTGCTGGATGAGGGAGCACAAGGAAAGCTGAGGGCCACACGCAAGCTAGCATTACCAGTCCCCACCGCCAGGAGAGATCTGTGTGACATTCCTCAGGCACTCGTGGCTGCCCAAGCGCCAAGGAGAGGACAGAAGACAAATGCTGAAACTGATGGAGCCTCCATCAGTTGACAGTATCTTAGGAAATGACAAGGAAAAGCCATGGGCCTCATCTCCAGAACCCTATAGGCTCAGTCTCCTGGAGCCCCCAGATCAGCCTGCCCTCCCTAGCGATGTGAGGAACAAAGGCAAGAAGGAAATGGCAGAGAAAAGAGCATTTCCTGGGGTGTCTGAGTCCCTGAAGCCTCCAATTTGAACTCAGGTCAGGATGTGACAGTGCCTGTGTCCAGCCCCAGAGAGCAGAGAGGCTCTGTGCTGAGAGCGCAGCCTCAGAGCCTGCTTCACATTCTGGGTCTCCCTCACTCTCTGCCCCTCTCCTGGTGCTTATTCCCTCTGTCTTGCTCTGGCTCTGGCTCTAACTATGGCTCTCTCTCTCTCTCTCTCTCTCTCTCTCTCTCTCTCATTCTCTCTCTCTTGTTTCCCACACACTCCCTTTCTCTGTCTGTCTCCCTGTCTCCCCTCTCTCTCCAAAAGTAAATAAACATTTCAAGCGAACAAAATGTAAGTTCCTTGTCACCTACAGCCCCTTGACAAATACTTGAGGCTGGCAGAGGAAAATGTTTCTCCAGCAACCACTAATTGCCCTTATTTAAATGCTATGCCTGGGGGCAAATCAACTCTAGCTTGACAATAGCTAGCCAGGCAGCAGTCTGGGACTCCTTAGCATGTGAAAGCCCCCTTGTGAACTTGCCAGCTGACCTTGCCTTCCCCAAACCCAAGGTTATAAGCAGGTATTCTTCACGTGGTTTTCCTCAAAGGAAGAATTCTTCTCATTCATAACAAGAATAAACCAGAAGCAACACACTGAGGCCCAAAGGTATTCAGCTCAGGTAAAATGGAGTCATACCGGGACTGCTGACTTGAGCTGCAGTACCTAGGCAAGCCTGGTTTCCTGAGAGTAAGAAGGAAACACCTGAGGGGTTGGGATGAAAGGAAACAGCAGGCACAAGAATGTCTCAGCCGCCCAGCAAACAGGGAGCTGACACGGAGGCTTTTCTTTCCAGAAAGCAAATGTATTCCTGCCGGCACTGCTCAGTTCGCTCCTACGCAAGGAACTGAGCCCCGAACCCCACGTAGTGTAGTCTTCTCTGTAGCTTTGACTTCTTTGTCTCACATAGAGAGTAACATACGAACATGCAGTCTCAATAAGCGGTCTCACGTTACAAGGTCCTGAGGGATGCTGTCCCATATACGTGAAGCCAGGTTGCCTTGAGGGTTTTTTTCCCCTGCCTTTAGGGAGCGGACCCTACCACATTCGCCCCTTTCACGCTCAGGTCCCCTGTCTAGCCTCAAAGAGCACCGTCTCACATTAGAGGTCGGTACTTTTATCACTACTTTACATGAGTGGCCGTCTTTTTTTCCTCTTTTCTATCTCTCTCTGTAAACTCTGTTCACAATGAGACTGGAGGCAGACCATACAGGCAGGGTAGCACAGCAGGCTCACATTAAGCACCCTCTGAAATGTAGGAATCGAATTCCCATGAGGCTTTTGATTCCTCCAAGAGTTGAAAACCGTCCACCAAAGAAGTCTCCGGTGTTCCACCTGTTTCCGGTCTGGACTGGGACATGAGCCCCCTTTTCTTTTTGATCTGTGATCCCGTCTGTGAGGTTTTCCTCATCATCTCTCCCTAGGCAGCAGGTGTTCAGGTTAAATTTTCCACAAACACTTCTCTCAGAAGCCAGCATGGAATCTAAGGCCAAGCAAGTTTGATAGATGGCATCGGACATCTTGGTTCGTTGTTTGACTACAACCCAAAGAGCTCAGGCATTTTCATTGGTGATCATTTTTGTAGAACTCCTTGAAGTCTACTTATGTGGTTTAGCCTGGAAATGGGAGTGTAGGAGCCCCAATATACATCCACTGTCTAGAAGGCAGGGCCAGAATATTGGATTCTACGCTCGGGAGGC
The DNA here is from genome assembly GCA_030068075.1 of Paguma larvata. Taxonomy (NCBI): domain Eukaryota; kingdom Metazoa; phylum Chordata; class Mammalia; order Carnivora; family Viverridae; genus Paguma; species Paguma larvata. The sequence continues at coordinate 8,258 of JAINVK010000139.1, read as the reverse complement.
CATTTCTTCTCTTTTTCAGCGTGAATTTGTAAGGCACGCTGCTTTTTTGAGTCTCCCTGTCCCTTACCCTTGACCTCCCAAATGTTGTTCTCTGGCAAGTGGGAGCAGGAAGAAAGATGGACACACGTTTGCAGCACACATGACCCTGTCCAAACCGAGGGATGGACAGTACAGTGTGTTCTTTGACATACCTAGTGCAGTCCACCTGACACCTGCCATTTGATGGCTGTGTTGACAGTGTCTCAGGCCTCTCAGAGATGAGAGAAGTTACACAAGGGATGGGGACCCGACTCAAGGTGACAAGGCTTTCAGGTGGAACTTTGAGTTGGCCCTGTTTGCCAAGCCCATAGGTGTTTCTCGTTCCCGAGGCAGTGTGTGAGCTGGGCAAGGCCATGCGGGTCTTGTCACTCTCTGCGTTATGTCATTCGTATCCCTGATTCAGAACTCTGGACCTCTGTCCACCCCTTCCCCCCCCCCTTTGCTCCATTGTCACTCTGAGCCCTCCCTGGAGTCCACTCCGCGTGTTTATCGTACAGTCGTAGCCTGGGCTCTTCCCTGGGGATCCTGCTGCATTCGTTGTGAGTGTGGCATATGTTGGGCAAAGAGCCCCTGGCTCTTCAGCAGGATAGTTTTCCCTGTAAGCTTGTTCATCTCTGCAGGAGTCCCCCAGAACTCAGGTTTCTGGCCCCAGCAGGCCTGTGTTGTTTTCGTTTGGCCATGGAAGATACTCAGAGTTTCTCTCGTTTCGAGCCCCTTGAAAGACAAGAATAACAGTCAGTTGGGAAGATATTCCAGTATGTGAATGATGCTCAGGGCAAGATCTCTTTCTTGGAAACCAGTGCAACCTGAAGGGTATGTGAAGGGACAAGGTGACCCTGCTCTAGTAGTTCCCTCTGCATTTCTTGCAGACCTATTGCACACTGGCCAGCATGTTGACTCAGTCCATCCTTCCTCTAGGTGATTCCTGGCATTCTCTGACACATCTCACCACCCATTTCCATTCCACGTGAGGGCACACGGGTGAGGGCACTTGCGTCGTCCAATCCTGGGCCGAGAGGAGTGAACTGCTAAGGAGGCCAACACCAGGTGCTGCCCCAATGGGTTCCACCCTCTCTGCCAGTCCGTGCCTTCTGCCACTGTGCTCGGGGCTGTTGTGGACCTAGTCCTGCCAGCCTGCACCGTCACCGTTGCTACAGTCGAGTATGCTGAAGGAGGACAACACTGCAGGGGCCAAAGGCATGCTGGCCATACCGAGACCACGGAACGGATTTGCTGAGGCACTGAGTTTGCCGAGGCACTGCCTTGATGCGCAGGACTGTTCGCGCCTAGGCGCCTGACCCAGAAACCTCCTCGTGGTGGTCAGCTGAACCCAGCCCCAATGCCTGTGGTCCCGCTGGCACCTCGTGGCCACACATGCAGGGTCAATCCAAGTGTGAGCAAGCGCAAGTCCTGCCAATGGCAGAGGCTGGGCTGCCTTGCTTGGGGCCCGCCACATGCCACATGGACACGCCTGTGGGAAAATCTATCCTTGGGCACGGGTATAGTGAGTGACAGCTCCATGCTTCCTAAGTCTAAACGGGGACAGACTTAGACCTCGAGACATGGGAAGGCAGTGGCCCTAAGGACGGCCAAGCTACAATCCTTCCAATGGGAATGGGAACAATCCAGAAAGGGGATGTATCATTGCATGTCCCCTCAGCCGAGAAAGGAGGTCAGCTCCCTTGCCAGCCGTCGGGCCCAGGCTAAGTGCCATAGTCTAAGCTGGGCCCTTCCAATGCCCCAGGCTTCTGAATGCCTGCATGGGGTTGACAACAACTTCCCGGGGTGCCTGTCACCGAACCTGTCACACAGTCCCGATGTTGGCATACGATCCCCAGCGGAACACCGAGGATCTTCTTCTCAGAGTCTCTATGGGCTGGACCCCAGAGAGGAACTCGTTTGAAAATAGGCTGAAAGTAGATTCGCCGAGGGCCAGAATGCTTCACTAGGAATCCGAAAGACATGACATGGAAAACGAAGTGACTAGTGCCATCTCCTAGCAAGCTGGCCCCCTCAGGTGTAAGCAACACCTGTGGGATTTTTGAAGGGAGCCCTTAACAGGCTACACGGGGGTCCTGTGACCAAGTGGCCTGCGTTCTTCCTTCAGAAAGAGAGGGAAAGTCCTGGCTTTGGGTCTGTTTCTGGCCCTTTCCCCTTCGAGGGCAGGGGCAGCAGTGATTCAGCTCTGGCTGTTTGGGGCTCTTGGCTGAAGCTCAAGTGGTTAGAACCCGACCGGGTCCAATCATCACTTCAGAGACCCTTTGAGCGTTCTCCAGAGTTCAAATGCATGAGCCCTCGAATCTGCAGGATGAAGGCACCTCTCTGCGCCTGGGGAGACAGGCCAGCTGGCTCCCCATGCCTGCAACGACCCGAGCTGACTAAGCACCAAGCCCCAGGGACAGAGGGGCCTGCTATCCTCTGGGATACCAGACACTGAGAGCTGTCCATTGGTTCAGGAAGTGACTGGGTATGCCACCCCAATGCTCGGACCCGGCCGTGTACCTGACACAGACCCCTGGATCCTGGCAGGTTCTAGTTTCCAAAGGGTATGTTCCTCTGAGGCTCTTGCTCTGGATGGCTCCCAAGTGGAACCTAATCTGAGGAGAGAGCAATCAAATGCAAAGAGGCACCCTGGGGACCAAGGTTCATGATTCCAGAAGAGAATGGGCTCCAGTTAGAATTCAGTGCCTCCTCCTAGCTCCCGGCAAGCTGAGTGTCTGGCAAGTGACAACACCTGTGGACTGTCGTCAAAGGAAACCTCCATTGGCTACACCTGGGCCGGAGTCTGCCCTGAGAGGAGACCAGCTCCTTCTCTCAGGGTATCCGGCTGGTCCAGGGTTTCACCTGCGTGAGGGTTGGTCTGGGTGGGAGAGAAGATGCAGAGCCAGTCTCTTGGAAACAGCCTCTTATCAGGACTGCCCGAAGTTGATTCTTCCCCCAGGCTTTTTATACATTTTTTCTAAGCACGCCAAGTATACATCTTGTAAAGATTGACAGGATGAAATCACTCCAGTTTCTCAAAGTTCCTAGGAAAAAACCAATGAAAACATTCCACGCATTCAATAAAACTTCACAGAATGATCTGTGTTTTAGATTCCATAGAATGTTCCAACAATCAATAGCTCAGGCTGAATAAACACTTCACATGCAGTCAGAACGTACCTATGGCCACATTCTGGTAAATATCACGGGTTCAGAGCGTAAGCACAAAGAAGACGGATATTCATGAAGGCTCTGGCGACAGTCAAAAGTTTACGTGGAAAACATGTTTTGCTCTCAAGTTGCTCCCTAAGATTATCAATTATCCACTGACCATTCTTAATGTCTTCACACAAAACCTGCCGCAATGACCGCATCCCTGAGAGTCAGGCAGCATTCTTCAAACGTCCATTCCAAAGGGAATATACTTCGAAGTTTTGGGAGCATCTCTCAGAAAGGATCTGATTTTCTTTCCATGACAATCCACACCAAGAAATCATTCGAAGCAAAATATATGTAAGAGACCCCAGCCCAAAATTGACTTGGGGGAGAGACTTAAAAGGCCCATCTTGGCCTTGCAGCTCTGCAAACAAGGACTTCTCTTTCCGGTGATTTTTCCTCCACCTGGGGTGACAAGGGCTTGAACCTCAGTTCTTCAGCTCGCAGCCCTGCAGTCGAGGTCTTATGTTCGAGGCCATAAATGCTTCACCCTGGGTTCCAGGGGCTTGGGCCTCAGGCCTTCACGAAACGGTCTCCTGCACACCTGAGAGTGCCATTCTGCTGGAGGTCTGTATTCTTCCTCCAGAAACAGAGGGAAGACTGTCCTGCCCATCAGGAAATAGATGTGCCATTGATGGAGAGGCAAACGGTCCCTGCTCCCGGCTGGTTCTCAAGTGTTTGGAACCTGCACCCGATGCAGTCGTTCTTTCAAGAGACCTTTCGGTGCCGACCAGGGCCTGAGGCATAGTGTGCCTAGGGGAACCATCTGTGAGATGGAAGGAAAGAAGGTCTACCCTTCCCTGCGCTTCCCAGGGCTGGCCAAGCAAGAATTCTGCCATTGGGACTTGAGAAAGGGATGAGAAGCTTCTGGCACTGAGTGCATTTCTTCCCCTGACCTACAGTGGACAGTCACCAGTGGTTTTGGCGGAACGGGATTCACACTTCGGTGTTTGGAATCAGGCTCCGTGGAAGTATTCCTTGAGCAGGCAATGCACTGACTACTTCTGGCAGCGAAACCCCTGTGTGGGAACCATTTGCTTTTCCATACGAAGCCTTGTCAAGCAGCCCGGGGAAGGAGGCCTACTGGGGAACCATGAATGCCCAGCCCCACCAGGTCAGTAGCAGGGAGCTCCTGGTTCTTTGGGGATATCAGAAACGGACTGCTCTAGGCGAGCCTCGGGCTGGAGAGGGAGTCGGCCACCAATCCCTGATCGTTCCTTATGGGACTGAGAGCCCTACCACGTTTCACTGTGACTCAAGACCTCTGGAGGAATCAGCTATGGAGACATCACGGCTTCAAGGCTTTCATTTCAGTAGAAATAGGAGAAAACTCCCAAGAACCCGACAAGCTCTGTTGCTCTTCTCCCTGAAATTGACAATGCTTCCTTCGATTCTCTGGCTTTGCCAACACTCTAACGTTTGGTCTGGCACCTCCAAGTGCCCTATGTCTTTCTCTTGTCCAAATATTTCTCAAAGGCAAGGCCCGAGGGCCTTTCTGCCCACCCTAGGCCAGAGTCAGGATGCCTTGGCCGAGCTCCTCAGTCAGAATGAGGGGACATTGCTCTTAGGTGTGGCCTCGAATTCCCCACAGTGGGGACTGACTTCCAAACAGAGCAAGCGCAGTGCGAATGGGTACACAGAAAGCAGAAGATCTTCATGTCAGATGAGCATGGGAGAATTCTGAGAACAAAGACAGAGGCCCAATCTGGCAAGCTGGCTCTTTTCTGAATGAACAAACACACACGTGGGCTGCCTAACTGGGAATCATCCATGTGCTGGATGAGGGAGCACAAGGAAAGCTGAGGGCCACACGCAAGCTAGCATTACCAGTCCCCACCGCCAGGAGAGATCTGTGTGACATTCCTCAGGCACTCGTGGCTGCCCAAGCGCCAAGGAGAGGACAGAAGACAATGCTGAAACTGATGGAGCCTCCATCAGTTGACAGTATCTTAGGAAATGACAAGGAAAAGCCATGGGCCTCATCTCCAGAACCCTATAGGCTCAGTCTCCTGAGCCCCCAGATCAGCCTGCCCTCCCTAGCGAATGTGAGGGACAAAGGCAAGACGGAAATGGCAGAGAAAAGAGCATTTCTGGGGTGTCTGAGTCCCTTGAAGCCTCCAATTTGAACTCAGGTCAGGATGTGTACAGTGCGTTGTGTCCAGCCCCAGAGAGCAGAGAGGCTCTGTGCTGAGAGCGCAGCCTCCGAGCCCTGCCTTCACATTCTGGGTCTCCCTCACTCTCTGCCCCTCTCCTGGCTGCTTATTCCCTCTGTCTTGCTCTGGCTCTGGCTCTAAACTATGGCTCTCTCTCTCTCTCTCTCTCTCTCTCTCTCTCTCTCATTCTCTCTCTCTTGTTTCCCACACACTCCCTTCTCTGTCTGTCTCCCTGTCTCCCCTCTCTCCTCTCAAAAGTAATAAACATTTCAAGCGAACATAATGTGAGTTTCCTTGTCACCTACAGCCCCTTGACAAATACTTGAGGCTGGCCTAGAGGAAAAATGTTCTCCAGCAACCATACTTGCCCTTATTTAAATGCTATGCCTGGGGGCAAATCAACTCTAGCTTGACAATAGCTAGCCAGGCAGCAGTCTGACTCCTTAGCATGTGAAAGCCCCTTGTGAACTTGCCAGCTGACCTTGCCTTCCCCAAACCCAAGGTTATAAGCAGGTATTCTTCACGTGGTTTTTCAAAGTAAGAATTCTTCTCATTCATAACAAGAATAAACCAGAAGCAACACACTGAGGCCCAAAGGTATTCAGCTCAGGTAAAATGGAGTCATAGCGGGACTGCTGACTTGAGCTGCAGTACCTAGGCAAGCCTGGTTTCCTGAGAGTAAGAAGGAAACACCTGAGGGGTTGGGATGAAAGGAAACAGCAGGCACAAGAATGTCTCAGCCGCCCAGCAAACAGGGAGCTGACACGGAGGCTTTTCTTTCCAGAAAGCAAATGTATTCCTGCCGGCACTGCTCAGTTCGCTCCTACGCAAGGAACTGAGCCCCGAACCCCACGTAGTGTAGTCTTCTCTGTAGCTTTGACTTCTTTGTCTCACATAGAGTAACATACGAACATGCAGTCTCAATAAGCGGTCTCACGTTACAAGGTCCTGAGGGATGCTGTCCCATATACGTGAAGCCAGGTTGCCTTGAGGGTTTTTTTCCCCCCTTTAGGGAGCGGACCCTACACATTCGCCCCTTTCACGCTCAGGTCCCTGTCTAGCCTCAAAGAGCACCATCTCACATTAGAGGTCGGTACTTTTATCACTACTTTACATGAGTGGCCGTTTTTTTTTTTCTTTTCTCTCTCTGTAAACTCTGTTCACAATGAGACTGGAGGCAGACCATACAGCAGGGTAGCACAGCAGGGCTCATTAAGCACCCTCTGAAATGTAGGAATCGAATTCCCATGAGGCTTTTGATTCCTCCAAGAGTTGAAAACCGTCCACCAAAGAAGTCTCCGGTGTTCCACCTGTTTCCGGTCTGGACTGGGACATGAGCCCCCTTTTCTTTTTGATCTGTGATCCCTCTGTGAGGTTTTCCTCATCATCTCTCTCTAGGCAGCAGGTGTTCAGGTTAAATTTTCCACAAACACTTCTCTCAGAAGCCAGCATGGAATCTAAGGCCAAGCAAGTTTGATAGATGGCATCGACATCTTGGTTTGTCGTTGACTACAACCCAAAGAGCTCAGGCATTTTCATTGGTGATCATTTTTGTAGAACTCCTTGAAGTCTACTTATGTGGTTTAGCCTGGAAATGGGAGTGTAGGAGCCCCAATATGCATCCACTGTCTAGAAGGCAGGGCCATAATATTGGATTCTATGCTCGCAAGGCCATTTCTTATCTTTTGCAGCGTGAATTTGTAAGGCACGCTGCTTTTTTGAGTCTCCCTGACCCTTCCACTTGAACACCCAAATGTTGTTCTCTGGCAAGTGGGAGCAGGTATTAAGATTGACACACCTTTCCGCACATATGATCCTGTCCAGACCGAGGGATGGACATACAGTGTGTTCTTTCATGTACCTAGTACAGTCCACCTGTGACCTGGCATTTGATGGCTGTGTTGACAGTGTCTCAGGCTTCTCAGAAATGAGAGAAGTTAGACAAGGGTGGACCTGGCTCAAGTTGACAAGACTTGCACGTCGCTCTTTGAGACATCACTGTTTGCCAAGCCCACAGGTGTTTCTCCTTCCTGAGTCAGTCTGTGAGTTGGGGAAGACCGTCACTCTCTGCATTTTCTCATTCTTCTGCCTCATTCAGAACTCCGGCCATCCATCTACCCATTTTCTCCCCTTCGCTCCATTTTCCTTGGAGGCGTCCCTGCAATCCAACTCCGGGAGTTTGTCGTACAGTCTTACCCTGGACTCTCCCCTGGGGATCCTGTTCCATTCTTTGTGACTCTTTCATATGTTGACCCAAAGGGACCCTGGATCTTCAGCAGCATAGCTTTCCTGTATGCTTGTACATCTCTTCATGTGTCTTCCAGAACTCTGGATTCTGTCAAGCAGGCCTGTGTCTTTCTTTTGGTTTGGCCATGGAAGATCCTCAGAGCTCTTGGGTTGCAAGCACCTTGAAAAGGATAGAATAAAAAAAATGTGTTTGAGCGCTGGGTGGCCGAATGGAATCGCTGTGTAACTTTGTTTGGGGACTTATCTCTTCGTCATTTTCTGGTTCAATGGCTATGATAATTAGACTTTAAGGAATAATCCTAAGGAGCTGCCAATTTCCTTTGTTTCCAGGAAATTCCCAGTCTTTTCTAGACTGACATGGCCTAACTCATTCAGTTAGTGGAGAACAGAACAAAACAAAACCAAGAAACCTGGAAGGTGCTCTTCTGTTTGAGCTGACAAGATTTAAAACTGGGAATTCTATTTCTCTGCCATCTGCTGACACTTCTCCTCTTCTGCCCTTCCTTCCCCTGCTCCTATTCTGCACCACTTGGCTGGGGGGCGGGTTGTATTACTGTCTCCTCAATATCTCAGGCACCATCAGCTCCTCTCCCACCCTAGGTGTTAGAACCCAGACCACCG